>OZ005737.1:158344553-158534970 GCA_963930755.1 Eudasyphora cyanicolor
AAAACCTGGATACAAAACTCCTGTCGGGGAACCAACATGCTTACAATAAGGAAAAGTATACAGAATCAGCCCTGCACGAACTTGTGAACACTATCGAATCGTCCCTGCATTTCAAAGAATTCACCTGTGGTGGCGTTTCTTGACATAGAAGGGGCTTTTAACAACATACACTCAGACGCGGTAATCGCGGCATTGTCAAATCTAAAGGTGAACTCTAGCTTGATTAGACTAATTCAAAGACTACTCAACAGAAGACGCATAACAGCATGTCTTGGGTCCACAACCCTAACAAGGTTTGTAAACAGAGGGACCACACAAGGAGGGGTACTGTCTCCACTAATTTGGAACCTAGCGGTGAATGAAATCCTGCTAGATCTAGAACGTTGTGGCTGCAAGGTCGTGGCATATGCGGACGACCTGGCAATCGCAGTGACTGGCAAATTCGAAAACATCCTCCGAGATATTCTACAGGTGGCTCTGAACAAGTTGGCTAGATGGGGCAGAAGCAGCTGTTTGGGTGTTAACCCAAACAAGACAGAGTTGGTTCTCTTTACTAGGATGAATAATGTCCCTGATGTGGACCCTCCTCCTCCGATAAATAGAAGAGATCTAGTCTTTTCTGAAAGTGCAACATTTTTAGGAATAATTTTGGATAGGAAACTGTCATTCAGACTAAACGTACTGGAACGTGTAAAGAACGCCAACATCGCCCTGTATTCCTGCAGGAAGGCTGAAGGGTCGCGGTGGGGCCTCTCTCCTGGATTGGATATATATAGCAGTGGTTCGTCCAATACTGTTACACGGCATTGTGGTATGGTGGACGGCAACTGACAAACTAACCATCACAAACCTGCTATCAAGGGTTCAGAGAACTGCCTGCGTGTGCATAAGCGGAGCGTTAAGGACTACAGCGACTGAGTCTCTACAAGCCCTTCTCCATATACTGCCGATTAATGTTATGGCGAGAGAAGTTGCAACCAAAGCGGCAAGAACTACGGTCACATGAGGATATCAAAGTGTAGCGCTATGGTAACCGACCGAGTGGACTATATATCAACGGTGCGCACCTTTGAGAGGAACTACATCACTATGATGCCAGCCAGGGATGAATGGGATGGCAGAATACCCGGAAATAGAAACCATCTCCACTTGTATACGGATGGTTCGAAGCTTGATGAATAGGTTGGCTTCGGAGTACACTGTGAAGAACTTAATTTGGATATAGCTCACAGACTACCAGATACCTGCAGTGTCTTTCAAGCCGAAATAATGGCAGTATGGGAAGTCGCCAAGTGGCTGAGTCGGAACATAGTAACCAACACTGGCGTTGTCATTTACTCGGACAGCCAGGCTGCCATCAATTCTCTGGAGGCCACACCCGTAAATTCACAAATAGCCCTCGACTGTCGCAGATCTCTTAACTAGATGGCTGAGCAGTTTAATATACACATCATATGGGTGCCTGGGAATAGGGATATCCCGGGGAACTGCAAAGTTCATCGCAAACTGCGATGAACTTGCTAGGAAAGGGACGACTTTACAAATTCTCGAAGAATTTGCATATATTGGTGCGCCAATATCCACGTGCTAGCTTTGGCTTAGGCAAGAGGCAATCAGGCAGTCCAATCTGGCCAAGGTATGACTTGAGAAGGTCAAAATATCTCCTGCACTAGAAAGGAAAAGATTGTCTACGTTAGTATCAGCTCTGACGGGACACTGCCTGATCAGCGAACACGACAGAAGATTGGGTATTAACTCCAATGAATTCTTCAGAAGCTGTGGAGATGAGGAAGAAGTGGAGAGTATTGAGCACTTGCTATGCGACTGTCCCGCTTTGAGTAAACGACGACTGGACCTACTGGGGTCGGCCTTTCTAGGCAGCCTAACAGATCTTTCCAGTACCAATATTCGGGCTACCGATACATTTGTATATCAAACAGGTTGGTTTCGATGAAGGGCATTTTAGCCCGTGGTACCACTAGGGAACTAAACTGGTCTATGTGAGCTGAAGGAAAAAAAAGAAAACGGCTGCCACCCTAACCTAAACCTAAAAAACGTTCGAAGTAAAGTATATGTCAACTACAGGTAATTTTGAATGCCAATGATTTGGAGACAACCATTCATTCACGATACGGACTGCTGTTTAAAGTAAACAGATTGGAGTAGGAAGGAGCATTCACTGGAATTACGCTGAAGTAAAATCTGTCAATTTGCCAGTTGCACATTCGGAAACAATACCAAGTGTCCAAGTATAGCTAACAGAAACATCATTAAGTTCAACTGAGTACTCAACGCTGAGGGATTCAAGTTTGATTCAGAAGTCATCGCTTTTAACTTAGTTTCAAATCAATGATCTAGTGATTGTAAATATATGAATTTGTAATGTATTCTTACAATCGTCTGAACTGTCAACTCACCTTTGCCTAACAATCCCTCATTGTCCGTACATTTGCAGCACTTTAACAGGGTTGATAACGTTTGCCGATCTGGCAATCGTCTATACTTAAGGAATCATACGAAACAATGGCTAAATTGATAAAATACATAAAATATGAACAACATGACTGGGAAATTTGTTGCGATTTAAAAGTAGTGGGGATGTTATGTGGAATGCAAGGCGGATATACAAAATATTGCTGTTTTATGCCTCTGGGATAGCCGTGCTCGCGAAGATCATTACAGAAGAAAGAAATGGCCAACAAGAAAACACATTACATTGGGTGAAAACAACATAAAGTACACACCTCTCGTCCAAAAAGAAAACATTATTTTGCCACAATTGCATATTAAGCAAAGGCTCTTTAAAAATTTTGTAAAAGCTTTAAGGAAAGATGGCAATTCACACTCTTATTTACAGAGTTTATTTAACAGTCTTTCTTTTCAAAAAATCGAAATCGAATCGTTTTTGATGGGCCTAAAATAAGGAAACTGCTGAAAGATGTAAATTTCGAATCATATTTGACGTCGGATGAAATTGCAGCATGGAGTTCGTTTAAGCTTGTAGTTATAAATTCCCTTGGATCCAATAAAAGCCCGCAGTATGAAACAATGATTAATGATTTGTTAAAAAATTATGAAAAAATTGGTAAGAAATATATTTTTCTATATTTATGTACGAGTATATGTATTCTTATACTTGTAACTTATTTTTCGCTTTATGTATTCCAACAGGTGTAAATATGTCCCTCAAAATTAATTTCTTGCATTCTCATTTAAACTTTTTCCCCGAGAATCTTGGTGACGTAAGTGACGAACAAGGCGAAAGATTTCATCAAGAAATGAAGTCCATCGGGCGGCGTTACCAAGGGCACTGGGATGAAAGAATTATGGGAGATAATATTTGGTTCCTTATTAGAGAAACCGATTCCGAAATCTACAAACGTCAACAAAGAACTCACAATTACTTCTAATGAAACTTGTTCATGTAAATAAACTCAAATGTACATAATATAAATAAAAGTACCGAATAAAATCGCTATTTAAACAGAAATAAAAAAAAAACGATTTTTTGAAATTCTCTTACATCTACCAAAAGAGCTATAATTTCTACATTTATCCATAGATTTTTTCCAAATAGGCATTATTTTATTCCCTAGGATACAAACTTTTAAAAAATTAAATATAATATTTTTTTCGATTTTTTTCTATGTTTTTTCCGTCCGGGAGATTTTTTTTTTTTCCTTTTTTGAAAAAATATACTTTTTCCAATTTGTTTAATGACTTTTACTTAACCACTGTTTCTAAGTGAAAGAGATATTTTCAACATTTGGCATTAATAGCTTCAATTAAACGTATAAGTCGACCTGATCGGGCATATACTCCAAAAATTATAGCTCAAATACTAAGAGTACCTTCGACGATAATAGTATTTTTAATAAAAAAATGTATCCATAAAAATTTTTTGGATTTTGATTACATATAACAGTATGCCACAATCTACACAAAAAAAATAATTTTTAGGTCTGAGACACAAAAAACCAAGAAGGAAAGGCAGAAAGTCGGGCGGGGCTGACTATATAATACCCTACACCTTCCTAACAATGCGATAATGGTCACTGCGATAATATTTTGGAATAATTGGTAAATGGGTAGGAACATACATAATATCTAATTCTGAACCGATAATCGCTAAATTAAGCAATATTCGCTCCTAAATTGAAAATCATCTTTCTGGAAAATTTTAATGATCGGAAGTAATTTTGGCAGTATTCCTTCATGTATATGTACCTGATCGGATATAAAATACAGTTTTTACAGCGCTTACATTTTAAATCCGGGGTAACATATATATGGCGGCTATATCTAAATCTGAACCGATTTACTCCGAATTAAGCAGTATTCCTTCAAGTAATAGGAAACCTCTTTTTGCCGAATTTCGCACTGATCGGATATAAAATAACATGTTTACAGCGCTTACATGTCGAATCGGGGGTAACGTATATATGGGGGCTATATCTAAATCTAAACCGATTTTTTTCCAAATTTAACAGTGTTCATCCATATAATAAGAAACCTCTTTCTGCCGAATTTCATACTGATCGGATATAAAATAAAGTTTTTACAGCGATTACATGTCAAATCTGGGCTAACATATATATGGGGGCTATATCTAAATATGAACCTATTTTAACCAAATTCAATAGGAATCGTCCTTGGGCCAAAAAAATATATGTGTAAAGTTTCGTCAAGATCGGACCATAATTGCGACCTGTACTTTGATTACAAGAATACATGCACCATAATTGCGACCTGTACTTTGATTACAAGAATACAGGCACAGACAGACAGACAGACGGACATAGCTAAATCAACTCAGAAAGTGATTCTAAGTCGATCGGTATAATAAACGATGGGTCTATTTCTTCTCCTTTTGGGTGTTACAAACAAGTGCACAAAGTTATAATACCCTGTGCCACAGTGTGGTGTAGGGTATACAAATTTGTTTGTTGCATATTGTCCCTCAGAAATTAGGTTTTTGATCAAAGTTGATAAAATGCAGTCTAGATTATGTACAGTCAGATCTACTTATTCCTTCCGATTCTTTATCTATGAAAGAATACTGCTCATTTTTGGTTATTGTTTCAGATCTAGTGTATAATGATCAACATCTTCAACTCTCCTAGGTGAGGAGGTGGAACTATGTAATTTGTTAACTGAAATAAAAAGAATTATTCCATACTAGTATAGCAATGACCATTTTCGCATTTTAGGGAAGTGTAGGGTATTATATAGTTGTCCCGCCCGACTTTCTGTCTTTCCTTACAGGCTTTAATTGGGGTTTTTGAGTCGGAATATGCAAACTTAAGATAATTTTTCACCGAATTGTATGTACTATGAACTAAATGTCACGTATTTATATGTACTGGTATAAAAGTTATGAGCTTTCTATATTTCATCGCTATACATACACTTATATACCTAATAATTGAATACAAAGGATACCAAGCAGATTTGATTTGTATAACAGGAAACATCTATGCATGTAAAAGAAAATATAACGACTTTTCTACGAAAGTTTCCTCATTGCTATCAAATTTCCCGACATCAATGAATTCTTTGTTAATAAGATTGCATTTTATTAGTTAATTTTCAATATAAACGTTATTAAATACAATTCACAATCACATGAGTACGGGTATATTCGTTCGCTTTAAATACGCCTAAATACGCCTCTGTGTCCCACTCGACAATCACTTATACAATGTGTACAACCGTCAGACCAACCGACTACTAGTCTACACTCATTTGTTGAATGTTATAATAATTTACATTACGTGACCGCATGCGATTTTTCTGAAAGCGACTTACATTCGAGTGTAACCTCTCAAACAGAAAAAGTAAAAGCGAAATTTATGCTTGGCAGATATTCAAAAGTACTCCTGTACATGCGATTAATTATTAAATACGAAATATTGCTATACGTGTATACTGGTAAAAACGAGGTTGTAAAACAACAACAAACCACAAACTGAAATCTCCAATGCAAATTCACCGAATTAATGGTAACCAAATGCGGGCAACAGGATGAGGAAACGCTGAATTTTTGCTTAATTGAAAGATGTGTATGTTTTAATTATGAACCACCTCGACTTTGCAATTGTGAAACATGCGGACATTTTTATAACCTCAAGAATTTAATGACATTGTTTTCATTGTTAAAGCATTTAAAACGGGAATCTTTTACAGAAATAACACTGTGTGCAGTATGGTTATATAGCTGGGAAAAAACGTCGTAGTCCATTCGACTTTTTGAAAAAATCAAGAAGACGTCTTTAAGACTTTTCTACCTTTTTTGAAAAAGTCTATTAAAGTCGACTTTTCGACTTATTAACGGAAATAAGAACATTTTATGTTAAAGTTTTTTTTTTATTAAAATTAAGGAAAATTTAAAAGACCAATAATTACACTAGGTCACAAATAACAAAATTTTCTCTGTTATTTGTTTCTAGCATACTTTTTCTCATTGATTTTGACCTACTAAACACGAAAATGAGTTTTAAAAATTTTTCTGTCGATTGGTTTTCGAGATACAAATTTTTGATCTTTTTTTTTTAATTTTTGGAGGTACACTTACAATTTTGAGCATATCATTCGTCTTCTTTGACGTATTTGATCCTTCTACTACTCAAATTAAAGCAAATTGAGCCGTCTACAACTCATTCTCAGAAAATTTTCAAATCGGGTGAGTAGTTTTGATGTTGGCGGCTTAAAAAGGTTAAAAAACTGCGTTTTTTTAGTAAAAATGTGGCAGAAAAATTCATATAAAATATAAAACGCGATGCTAACAGCGATTTTGGTTTTTTTACGTATAGCTGGCATTTTTCCAAAGAAAATAAGCACTTGCTTAACAAAATCTGACAACAAATGGCGGACTTATAATTTTTTTGGTAAAAGACCGAAATTCCGCTATTTCACGATATTTTGATTTTCATTATTTGCACAGCTTACCTACCCAACGCAAACGAATAAATACATTTGAACTTAATTTAAAATAAACAAATTAGTCTTAGTATATTATTTTTTAATTTATTTAGAGCACTACATACTCAATGTATGGCACAATTAGAAATGGATGTGCCAGGTTAGCTAAACTAACGAAATTAACCAAATCAACGCCCAAAAAAATGAGTAGAAACAAAGATATAACTGTACATTTTATGCCATGTGGAAAAACAGCTGACTTCTTCTTTGTTTTTTGTATTCGCTGCAATTGGTCTCACGTATTAGGGTCCAAATATAGTCACCCATCATAGCCGTGTCATAGATGCCCTGATAGCGTCGTTCCATAGCCTTCAATTCCTGATGAAAGCGCTCGCCGTGTTCGTCGCTCACGTCTCCTAAATTCTCAGGGAAAAAATCCAAATGAGAATGCAGAAAGTGTATTTAAGTGTCATGTGCACTCCTACCCAAAAATGAAAAAAACGAGAATTAAAACGCTATTTAAATTAACATTTGTTTCAAAAAAAACCTACCCATTGCTTCATAGTTCTTTACCAGATCCTCAACTATGTCCTTATAATTATCGCTTTTGTTGTTTCCTAAAAAGTTTTCCACAACAAGCCTGAAGGAATTCCATGCTGCGGCTTCGATGGGTGATAACAGCTTCGGGAATGTTTCATCTTTCAACATTTTTTTATCTCGGGTCCTGCGAAGACTCCTTCTTTAATTTTTGCCAGCGAAAGGTAAGGGAAAATTGACCGTAAATATGCAAAAGCTTCACCTTCTTTGTCCAATTTTTTGGCAACATTTTTTATCAAACCCAATTTTATGTGCAGCGGCGGAAGTATTATATTTTCACGGTTCTCTATTAGTGGTTTGCGCTGAACATTCGCTTCTCCAACTACAGGTTTCGTTCGTTCCGGCCATTTTTTTGAATATAATGCTGATCATCAGCGCGGCTATTCCAAAGGCACAGAAAACAGCAATGTCGCGTATAGCCTCCTTGGAGTCCACACAGAATGGCTACAACTTTGAGGTCGGCGCATATTTTCCAATTATATTTGCTATACTCTATGCATTTCAGCAAAATGTTCATAGTTTCATAGTTCTCATTTGAATGAACCGCATGAGCAATAGGAACAGATGGCTTTTCATTCCCATTATGTAAGAGAACTGCCTTCAAGCTCTCTTTGTTGCTGTCAATAAACAACCTCCATTCATTGGGGTTGTGAATTTGGTGAAGCTCTTGGAACAAGCCGAAAATGTCGCTGCAAAAACATATTTCGTCTTTCTTTGTATAAAATTTTGCATACTGCTGGTGACGCTTCCTGTACGCTGTTACTTTCACTTCTGAATCCGCAAATCCACACTGTACCATCCGAGACGCAAAAAGTTCGGATTTCTCCTTAGTGAGACCAAAATCGCGCACCCAATCGTTTAGTTCGGCCTGTGACAGTAATTTTCGCTTTCTGCACGCCCCAAATTCGCTTGCACTTGACTCGGACTCTTGATCTGACGATTCTGCTTTTTGAAGAGATGTACCAGGGCACACTGGATATGGTACATCATTCGAATGTGGTACTGGAAGTGCAAACGATCCCACTTGAGCGTAGTTCCATTTTAAAAATCTCCCTACCCCACTGTTTGTGGCGAGGCAAAAATAACAGTCTGTGGAGCTTTTTCCACATCATTGGTGTATCGAATTTCATATGGCGCCTAAAATTAAAATAAATTACTATATTTGCTTTGCTTAATGTGTTTAAATAAAAATTCTTACCTTCCGCCAGCTGCCCAGTTGGTTAGGATTATATAGCAAAGATCACATAGCGACTTAGGTGTCCATGGTTCTGTGATATTTGGTGAAATACCAAAATAATTCAAATAGTGCAATTGCACTGCTGGAGTAAACGTGTGTGCGTGATTATTCTTTATAAACTCGCCACAAACATTGCAGAAATTGTCTGGATTGTTCAAACACTCGAACACACGTAGTCTTTTACTCATTGTCTTACTTGTTGGGTAGGTATTATATGCACTTAAATTCAATTTGTTTCACTTTTTACTCGTACTACTCGCGTTCGTAGACACTTGTTGAATGACAAAAAACGGTAAATGAACACCTATAAATACTAAGTATGTTACAATATTTTACTGCCAGGTACTTATGAATGGGCGCATCTTTTAAGGGTGGCTATATACCTGATTCAGCAAGTGTGCGTTTCAAATTGTGGAAAAGTTTCCAAATAATGACCACTCACAAATGTGGGGGGAATTTCTGTAAAAAAAATCCGATACAGGTAGCCATCGGGAAAACACACATCAATAAAAAAGTGTAATTCCCTTTTTTCCCTTTAATTGACTGTGAACGGAGTAGCAGTCATAAAGGAACACGAAGAGCGTCCACGCACATTCATACGCTTACTCTGCAACCACAATCATAAAAATTAAATAACTATTTGTGTATTACTTATTTTTTTTAATTCTGAGAATCATAAAAATTACGTAAACGTTTTTTCAAAACAATTTTGTACATGTAAAGTGGGTTTGCCAAAATTCGTATCGTAAAATGCACCTGTGTTTCTATGTTCTGCATTTTCATTATACCATTTTCGACGAAACGTCCCTACGGTATTGTAAATAGGTTTTTTACAATTATGAAATATTTGTGTTATTAATATTAATTTAAAAATTTTATCAAAACTGCAAAGTGCTGTGACATTTGAAAAAAATTTCCAAAAAAAATTTGCTGATTTCACTAAATTTTAGAAATTTCACGTCCCTTGCCAGAACAGAAGACATTAACCCAGGGTGGTGAAATTTTGAACAGAAGTAACTTATGTATAGGAGCAACTGTTCCGTTCTATTCCAAAAGGATTATAAAAAACTTGCTTTTTGGATCCCTCCTAGTAGGTTAGCTGTGCAAATAATGAAAATCAAAATATCGTGAAATAGCGGAATTTCGGTCTTATACCAAAAAAATTATAAGTCCGCCATTTGTTGTCAGATTTTGTTAAGTAAGTGCTTATTTTCTTTGGAAAAATGCCAGCTATACGTAAAAAAACCACAATTGCTGTTAGCATCGCGTTTTATATTTTATATGAATTTTTATATGAATTTTTCTGCCACATTTTTACTAAAAAAACGCAGTTTTTTAACCTTTTTAAGCCGCCAACATCAAAACTACTCACCCGATTTGAAAATTTTCTCAGAATGAGTTGTAGACGCCTCAATTTGCTTTAATTTGAGTAGTAGTAGGATCAAATACGTCAAAGAAGACGAAAGATATGCTCAAAATTGTAAGTGTACCTCCAAAAATTAAAAAAAAAAGTTCAAAAATTTGTATCTCGAAAACCAATCGACAGAAAAATTTTTAAAATTCATTTTCGTGTTCAGTAGGTCAAAATCAATGAGAAAAACTATGCTAGAACCAAATAACAAAACGACTGTTGGCTAGTGTTATTAGGTAATCAGAAATTCACACAAGTTGTTGCAAAAAAAATTAAACCAGTAAGGAAAGGCAGAAAGTCGGGCGGGGCCGACTATATAATACCCTACACCTCCCTAACAATGCGATAAGGGTCATTGCCATAATAATTTGGAATAATTGGTAAATGGGTAGAAACATATTATCTAATTCTGAAACGATAATCGCTAAATTAAGCAATATTCGTTCCTAAATTGAGAAACATCTTTCTGGAAAATTTTAATGATCGGAAGTAAAATACAACTTCTATAGCGGTTTGATACCAAATCAGGAGGAACAATCAATATAAATCTGAACCGATATATGGGGGCTATATCTAAATCTGAACCGATTTCTTCCAAATTTAACAGTGTTCATTCATATAATAAGAAACCTCTTTCTGCCGAATTTCATACTGATCGGATATAAAATAACATTTTTACAGCGCTTACAAGTCAAATCGGGAGTAACGTATATATGGGGGCTATATCTAAATCTGAACCGATTTTCTCCGAATTTAGCAGTATTCCTTCATGTAATAAGAAACCTCTCTTTGCCGAATTTCGCACTGATCGGATATAAAATAACATTTTTACAGCGCTTATATGTCAAATCGGGGGTAATGTATATATGGGGACTATATCTAAATCTGAACCGATTTCTTCCAAATTTAACAGAGTTCATTCATGTAATAAGAAACCTTTTCCTGCCGAATTTCATACTGATCGGATATAAAATAAAGTTTTTACAGCGCTTACATGTCAAATCGGGGCTAACATATATATAGGGGCTATATCTAAATCTGAACCGATTTTAACCAAATTCAATAGGGATCGTCCTTGGGCCAAAGAAAAGATATGTGTAAAGTTTCGTCGAGATCGGATTATAATTGCGACCTGTACTTTGATTACAAGAATACATGCACAGACAGACAGACGGACAGACAGACAGACGGACATAGCTAAATCGACTCAGAAAGTGATTCTAAGTCGATCGGTATAATAAACGATGGGTCTATTTCTTCTCCTTTTGGGTGTTACAAACAAATGCACAAAGTTATAATACCCTGTACCACAGTGTGGTGTAGGGTATAAAAATCGCAAACTGAAAAACCAAAATACTAAAAAAGTGGTTTTGTCAAGTCCAATGGCATTTAATATGTCTTACTTATTCACGGAACATATCCACATCGATTGGCCTTAGATGACATATTTAGATAGAACACCTCAAAATAGAAAGATAAGTTAACGGGTATTTTATCGATAACATGCTTATTTATCGAGCTATTGATATCTTGCCAAGGAGTCACCTAAGACCCCAAGTATGTTGGCGGAAATCCATTTTGGGCCATTTTAAGTCATTAGAGCAATGTCCGCAATGGTTTAATAGTAGCTACAATACAGTGAAAAATGGGCATTATTGGCACGCTCAGTTCCGTCTAGACTGTGATCGCTGAAACACGTACTCTGCGCATAGTTGTTTAAATTCATTTATTTTCTAACAAAAAAAAACTTTTACAACAACAATATTAAGAATTTGTTGTTTTTTCTCGGTTTCAAGCGAATCGGCCGCCGGTCATAAACAGATCAGTGAACAAAAACTCAGTGCAAGCGGTGCGTACACGCACACTTGATACACAACCCACGATACAAACTTACTATTCAAATTACATTGTCAGTATGTCAAATGCTGGTGTTAACTTAAGTGATGATAGCAGTGATGATGATGACGACTCCAACTGGCAGCAGGTACCGGTAAAGAGAAAACTTACACGGTCAGCCAAAACAATTCACCCTAAGCGAATTCTTCATGACGACGAACCTTCTACATCCAACAACAGATATGAAAGCCTTCGCACTGATGGGAAAGAAGATGACAAAAACAATCAACAATCAACCGAGGAACCTAGACCGCCCCCAATTTTCATTCCTGATGTGGACGACATCGGAAAAATGGTTAATGATATAAGCAAGGTTATTAATAAGAATGAATTTAATTTTAAGTCTTTAAATGACGGTCAAATTAGATTAGTTATTAAATCTGTAGATTCATACCGAAAAGTCGTTAAACATCTAGAATCTAAAAAGAAATCTTTCCACACATTTCAACTCAAACAGGAAAGGGCATTTCGAGTTGTCATCAAAGGATTGCATCATTCTACTCCAACTTCTGATATCAAAGCACATTTACTTTCATTAGGACATCAAGTAAGAAGTGTTAGGAACATCATTAGTCGTAGAACAAAATTCCCTTTACCCATGTTTTTCGTTGACTTAGATCCTAACCCGAATAACCATTCAATTTATGATGTGAAAGCTATTGAAAATTCAATAGTTGAAGTAATCCCACCTAAACATTTTGATGACATAGTGCAATGCCATCGCTGTCAAGAATATGGGCATACAAAATCATATTGTAAAAAGTCTTTTAACTGTGTAAAGTGCGGATTGGGTCACCCTACAACAGATTGTAAAAAAAACTCGAGAAGAACCCCCTAAGTGTGTCAATTGTTCGGAAGCACATGCCGCCAGTTACAGAGGTTGTGCTGTGTACAAAAATATTGTAAGAAAAAGAGTAAATATTGAAAACAGAAAACATAACATTCAGTCATATTACAATGCCAATAATAACAATGAATTTCAATATAATGAAAAATATGAAAATATGACCTACTCCCAAGCAGTAAGGGGATCTGATCCAAATCAAAGCAGTCTATTGCAGAAAATAGAATCAATGCTCAATAAGCAAATCGAGCTAACTAATACATTGATTAATATGATGTCAATGATTATGAATAAATTATGCAATTAGATGTTATTATAGCTGAATGGAATGCCAACGGTATTTCAAAACACGTAGACGAAGTTAAAGAATTTCTAAAGAACAATCATGTTGATATTTTATTGATATCGGAAACACATTTCACTAGTAAGTCATTTTTTCGAATTGGTGGTTTTGACTTAATAACAGCTAACCATCCAGACGAAAAAGCACACGGCGGTGCGGCTATTTTAATTAGAAGCAATATTATATATGAACCTATGGAACCAATAACTGAAACTTACTTACAAGCTGCAGGCGTCAAGATTAAGTGTTGTAACAACAACATATCAGTATGCTCTATATACTTTCCACCAAGGTTTAGCGTTAAATACGATCAGTTTGAACGATTCTTTGTAAAACTTGGAAATAAATTTATTGTTGGTGGAGATTTTAACGCTAAACATCCATGGTGGGGCTCTCGAATATCAAATCCTAAAGGAAATGAACTTCACAAATGTTTAATGAACAAAAACTATAATGTGTTATCCACAGGAAAACCCACTTACTGGCCCAGCGACCCTGCAAAAACTCCAGATTTGTTGGACTTTGTTGTATACTCGGGTATACCGAGTTCACATTTTGATGTTGTAGCTTCAGATGATCTGAGTTCTGACCACAGCCCTATTATTATCAATTTTAAAACCTCACCAATCCTGCGAAAAAAGGTGTTTAAGCTTTTCACGCATAAAACAAATATTCAGTCTTTCAAATGTTGGATGGAAAACAATATAAACTTAAATGTCTCAATAAAATCAAGTGTCGAGCTGGAAGAAGTGATAGAAGGTTTCACAAGACTTGTTCACGAAGCAGCATCTATCGCAACTCCCCCAGAACAAAATATCTCGAATATAAGATCTACTACAGAAATAAGAAATTTGATAAAGATTAAAAGACGTTTAAGAAAACGTTGGCAGAGGACTAGACATTCAACAGACAAATCTATCTACAATAGAGCTACTAGAAATCTACAAAAGCGCCTTAAAGAAATTAGAAACGAGTCTCTGGACACATATTTAAGTAATTTGACACCATCACACAATAACGATTATAACTTATGGAAAGCAACAAAATACATGAAAAGGCGACCGCAGGATAGAAATGCTCCTATAAAGGACGCCAATGGAATTTGGTGTAGATCGGACAAAACTAAAGCCGATGCATTCAAGAGTTATTTGGAAGAAGTTTTTACGCCTTTTCAATTTTGTGCGGATAACGATGAGAAAGCTGTTACTGATTTTCTAGACGTAGCTTGCCAAATGTCAAAACCAATAAAACCTTTTAGGGTAGCAGAAATAGAAAGTGAGATCAAAAAACTAAACCCTAAAAAGTCGCCTGGCTATGATAATATTGATCCAAGAGTAATTAAATCTATTCCTAAAAAAGCTACTATATATCTTACCATTATATTTAATGCTATACTAAGATTATGCCATTTCCCAAATCAATGGAAATTTGCCAAGATAATAATGGTACTTAAACCAAACAAACCAGAAAGCAAGCTAACCTCATATCGGCCAATAAGCTTACTTCCTGTATTTTCAAAATTATTTGAAAAATTGTTTTTGAAACGGCTTATGCCAATCATTGAAAACTCGAAAATAATCCCAGAACATCAGTTTGGTTTTCGACATAGACACGGAACTCCAGAGCAATGCCACAGGGTGATTAATGAAATTCGAGATGCCTTGGAAACTAAATGTTATTGCTCAGCTGTATTTTTGGATGTAAAGCAAGCCTTTGACCGTGTATGGCATGAAGGACTTTTATTTAAGCTGAAACTAAAACTCCCAGCACCTTTCTTTTTATTGCTTAGGTCCTATCTTTACCAAAGACGCTTCTACGTGAACATAAATAACGATGATTCAGATTTTGGTGATATAAAGGCTGGAGTCCCACAGGGGAGTGTGTTGGGTCCGACATTATACTCAATTTTTACGGCTGATATGCCAACAGATAGCAATGTGACTATTGCAACCTATGCGGATGACACAGCAATCTTAGCTAAAAACACTTCGCATATAGAAGCATCGGTCAATGTTCAAAAACAACTAAATAAAATGCAAAACTGGTATAAAAAATGGAACATTAAAGTCAACGCCGATAAATCGAGCCATGTCACATACACGCTCAGGAAAGATGATTGTCCCCCTGTAGCCATAGACGGAGATTTAATTCCAAAATCTAGATGCGCCAAATACCTAGGTATTCAAATAGATAGGAGATTGACCTGGAAGGACCATATAAAAAACAAACGAAAACAACTGAATGTTAAAACAAAGAAATTGTATTGGCTTCTTGGATCGAAGTCGACTATTAGTTTGCGTAATAAACTTTTAATTTACAAAACTATACTTAAGCCGGTGTGGACTTATGGTATACAACTTTGGGGCACCGCTAGTAATTCCAACATTGAAATTCTTCAGAGGTACCAGTCAAAAACACTCAGAATGATAACTAATGCACCTTGGTTTGTCAGCAACCGCAATATACATAACGACCTCAAAATTCCTACAGTAACAGATGAAATTAAGAAGTATAGCGCAAATTATCTAAATAGACTCAGTGACCATCCAAATGTATTAGCTATTACTTTACTAGATGATACCAATGAGGTTAGAAGACTTAAGAGACGTCATATTCTAGATCTCCCATTCACATAAATGTATATTCATCTTCTGTATAGTTTACGAATAAAATAATATCTATCATATAATAAATGTATATATATATAAAACGTTTTAAGTTCAATGGAACTTAAGTATATGCCACTGTATATATTTCATTAAATTTGCTTATTATTTCTTTTGTAAATAGATTGCAAATAAATATAAATTTAAAAAAAAAAAAAAAAAAAAATTGGCACGCTCCTTTTGGTACCTCCTACACAAATGGACCATTTTGTACACAATAAAAAAGTAAAGTAAATACAAGCTTATAACTTTTATGCCAGTGCATACAAATACTTGAAATTTTGTACAGTGTAATGCTGTTATAGTACCTAGAGTCCAGAGAAAAATTGGTGTTATTGGCACCCCCCTTTTGGTACCTCCCAAACAAATGGACCTTTTTGTATCAAAAGTTAACAGCTTTTAACTTTTATACCAGTGCATACAATTACTTGAAATTTCGTAAAGTGCAATGCTTCTATAGTACCTAGAGTCTAGAGAAAAGTGGCCGTAATTGGCACGCCCCTTTTGGTACCTCCCACATAAATGGACCATTTTTCACCAAAAGTTAACATTGCAATGCTTTTATAGTACATAGAGTCCAGAGAAAAGGATCGTAATTGGAACACCCCATTTTGTACCTCCCACACAAATGGACCATTTTGTACTAAAAGTAAACAGCTTTTAACCCAGTGTACCAGTACATACTTTAAAGTTTTAAAATGCAATTTAATTTGATAATAATTTAATTAAAACAAAAAAAATACTAATATTTGTTTGGAACTCAAGGTGAGGGGATTCATAAGTCGGTTTACCCGACTGAACTTTCTTACTTGTTTTCGTCTGCTTTACTATTTCTTCATACAAAATCGCGGCGATTTTTTACCTATTTTTCGTCTCCATTAATTCCTATTCATGTTTTCTCTTCCAACATATTTTACACATGAAGTTTCAGTTCTTTTCCAGCAGTTTTTAAACATGAAGAAATAGTAATGCAGACACAAAATAGTTTAAAAAATCGCGGCGATCGCTCTTCGCCGGTATCACATCTTGATAGCCTATAATTTCAATTGATCTGGCTGAAATTTAAGTATTTACCCCTAAAATGGGGTACAACATTCAATGTTTTGGGCCCCAAATGAAGGACCCACCGTTCTTACTTCTAGACGCATTAGGTAACACATTTTACAATTTATTTGTCTGCAATTTAACAATTTATATTTAATATTGAACTTAATTGGTCCTAGTGAAAAATGTCCATGTTTTGGTACAGCCCCTGTATAAAGGTCCCCACCGATGCCACTTCTTGATGATCTAGAAAACTCATTTTTTATTTGATTAAAATTTAATAATTTATACTTTATATTGAACTTAATCGTCACTTGTGAAGAGGGGAACTATTGGTATAGCATTGCCCCCATATAAAGAACCATTCCGATTATACATCTTGGCATTCCAGGGGACACATTTTTTAACCCATCATGCATAAATTTAGCTTTGTACTTATAATAAGCGAGATATCGATGAAATGTCCGTTAATTTTTCTTCTTATTTTGAGGTGCTCGATACGAATATGGCATTAAACCGAGTATAGTTCCCTTGTTGATCTTCATTCTCCTGGCGTATTTTTGATCGTCATTCTCCTGACGTATTTTTGACAGGGAATGCATGTGACGTAAGGTAGTTATCGAAAAATTTATGGATTTTTTCGTTTTTTTCTTTTTTTATATATCAATTACTACGATAGTTCTCGAAAAAATAGTATTGATTAACTAATGGTATTGAGAAACTCTACCATGCTCATGGTTACCATACGTCCTCCTTTCGGAGGACATGTTCTCCTTTTTATCCAGTGTCCTCCCGTCCTCCCTCCTTTTTCAGAAATGATGGATTTGTCCTCCTTTTGTTACAAATTAAAAAAAAATTCACAAACAATAAACCTCTCCTTGAATTATACTCGCAAACTAATTTTAGTACAAAGTTAATACTACAATAATTGAGCTCTGAAATTTAGCATTTGACTTATTAACTGGAACTAGAGACTGGTAATTTCAACTGGTCGAACTGAAAATTGGTAATTTGAGTTAATGTATATCCAGAACCCTTCAGACGAACAATGGTCATCATAGGTCCATATTTTGATGTAACCCCCACACAAATGTACATCAAGACATTACTTCTTAACGCAACAAACTTCAAAGAATCAAAAACAGGTCAGAGTCGGTTCAGATTTTGATAATGCCCTATATAAATTTTCTTTCCAAATGGGCTTTTTAGAGCTACAGAAGCTTTTTTATATCCAATCACTTTGAAATTACGCAGAATGGAGTTTCTTGATCCAAGGGCCCACATTGTCGAATTTAGCGTAAATCGACTCAGATTTAAATGTAGCTTCCAAATACAAGCCATGCCAAATTTGAAGAATATTTTTTCAGATTTAGATAGTCCTCCGATTTGGAATCTAAGCGCTATAAAATACAAATTGTTGTACAAATCATTATCGTTGGAAATTGTATTTTTTAAAAGTCCTCCGAAATTGCAATTTTTTTTTGTAAATGTTATAAATGTCCTCTTTTTCTGACACAAAATTCCTCCTCTCCGAAAAAAGGTTATGGCAACCCTGACCATGCTAAATTCCAAAACGATCGGATGTAAACTACAGCTTCTAAAGGGCTAAAGCTTCTATAGAGCTAAAACAATTGGATGTAAAATACAGCTTCTATACACCATATACCACAGGGTATTATCAGAAATATACTGACAAAAAATAAATTTCCAAAAAAAACGATCAACGAATTATTTAGGCGACCAATGATCAATAAGGACAAGAAGGATGATACCACAGAACCAAAAATTTAGGACGCAAAATACAACCAGCCAATTATTTAGCAGATCAAAATCAAAGATGAAGAAGAAACAGAAATCAAATTTGGTATATCAGATAAAGTGTAATGGTGACAAATCCGACATATGCCAAAAGGTATATGTGGGGATGACAAATGTAAAACTAGCAAGTAAATACGATTAAATTCAGCCATGCCGAATCGTACATATATCGATACCTCCAATCAAAACTATGCTAAGTGCAAAAAGGTAGTTTTTCAGGAGAGGCGATCAAAGTTTGATGTTTTTTTTTAATTTTATGTGGAATTCCTTTATATTGCAAATCGAATGACCTGTACTGTTTTGTGAATAACTTTTGATTTGCTTGACGGATAAACACCAAATTTTGACTGAATATAATTTGAAATATTTAGAGATTAAAAATTCAATCTTCCTAAAACTATGCTAAGTCGACTTAGCATGTTTTAGAATGGAGGTATCGATATAACGAAACATGGAACTATACCTATCGTTATTCGTGTGAACGATTCCGTGTATAAATAAACCCCAGTTACCAATTTTCAGCCCGATCAGTTGACCTATGGTGTTAAGAAGTCAAATCGGAAAGATATTGCCCATTTTCAATCCCAAGTTACCTTCAGCTACTTATAAAGGGTGGTTAAATTTTAAGGGCCGATGTTGATTTTGAATAAAACACAAATTATTTAGGAAATTATTGTCATTTATTATTATTATGATAATATTGGTATGGTTCAAATATGTATGGAACAAAATATCGGCCAAACGGCCGCCAATTGACATCACATGATCTTGGCGGCCAATTGACATCACCACGACGAGAGATACACGACCATTGAATATGTTGCGCAAAAGAGTCATTGTTTCGTTAGCTGTGTGGCAAGTGGCACCGTCCTGTTGAAACCACATATTGTCCACATCCATATCTTCCAATTCGCGCCATAAAAAGTTCGTTATCATCCACGATAGCGAACACCATTCCCAGTTACTGCCTGACCGGCTTCATTTCGAAGAAGTATGGCCCGATGACGTCACCAGCCCATAAACGCACCAAACGAACTGAGCGAGCATGTACAGGTGTTTTCACACAGACCCGGTTTGGTGAAATTTGCGCACAATTCTCCCGATTGTGAACACATTTGGTCGATTATGCTGATCGAAAAAACATCACGAATTGCACGAAATGCATTCAGATTTAAACGCACTTTTTCGTAAAAGGCTTAAAAAACTTTAAGGCGTTGCTAGATTGTGTATCTTTCCATGGTTCAAATTGAGTTAGTCTGAAAGTGAGAAATGTCAAATGAAATGCAGAAAAAACCTTGACGTTTAGGTGTGGTTCACATTCAACATCGGCCCTTACAATTTAACCACCCTTTACATGTAAGGATATCTGTACCAAATGTCATTCATCTAACTCAATGATTGTAGACTGTAGCGTTATTACAACAGACGGACAGACAGACGGACGAACAGACGGACATGGCTAAATCCTCTTAGCATTTAACGACGATTAAGAATATATATACTTTATATGGTCTCAGATCAATATTTGGGGGTGTTACACACGGAGTGACAAATTGAATATGGCCATTTCCGCCGAATGGTCAACCAGGGCCGAAAAATAAAATGTTGGTAATCATCGTATTTTATTGTGAATAATTATAAAAAAAAGAATACAAAATGTCTAAATTTTTAAAATATAATGGTTTCATAGCATATCATTTGTTTTCATGAGAAAATTTGCCTAAAAACTGAAAAATTGTATTTTTTCCATTTTAAGCTGCCTTTACAGACATTTTTATATCTAATTATTTTACATATAAAAACATATGTTATGCTTGCAATCTTTCTACAAAATTTCACTATTACAACCAATTAAGAAGAGAAAAATGCAAGGAGACCAAAAAAAAAGTTCGCTTAACGATTAATATAACGGTTAAAACAAAAATCGTACGTTCGCAACGTGCACCTAAGCCAATTAGAAAAAAAAAACAATAGAGATAATTTATTGTGTAAATATTCGATAGAAAGATACATTGATCCTCTTTTAAAATAAATTAATAGCTTTAGAATATTCCGTTCTTTTTCGCAGATTTTTGCATGTTACTAGATTCAGCCAAAGTTGACTTCTATTACGCGTACGTTCGTGACCACATGTTTATTGCTATCATTATGATAACTAAAACCCGATGAAACCCATCTTTTGCACCTAACATAGAGCTACCAATATGCTATCAAATCACCAAAAAAAATGCGGGGAAAATTTTTGTTTTCTATATTTTTTGTACATCAAAAGCGTACGAACGTAAGTTCGCGACCCGCGGAAATGCCCATATATGAAATATAAAGGATCCGCCATCTAACGTTTTTTTTCAACTAGTGCTTATTTCGTGAATGGTAACACTTAGCTCATGTCTGATTTTGCAGATAATTAGTTTTATCCTTCTGCTGAACGAATATGGTTGTGTATACGCATGAACAACGCTGGGAAATATTGCGACATTACTTTGAAAATCATGGTAATGTTGCATAATGTGTGCGAAAATTGCGTACGGATTTTGAACGAAGAGAAGCACCGTCAGCTCCGTATGTTCGTTATCTTGTGAAAGAAGCGAAAGAAACTGGCATCCTCATCGATAAACCAAAGCGTGAAAAGCCAAAAACAGTGCGTACACCCGAGAATATTGCTGCTGTGGCAGAAAGTGTGCGTGAAGCGCCATCAACATCAATTCACCGTCGTTCTCAACAATGGAACATTTCGGAGACGAATTTTGCATAACGACCTTGGCATGACGCCATACAAAGTCCAATTAGTTCTGGAGTTGAAGCCAACTGACCATCCAATGCGTTGTTGCTTCGCTAAGTGGGCCTGCGATCGATTTACAGAAGATGCCGATTTTGCCAAAAAAATCATCTTTTCAGATGAAGCTCATTTTGATCTTGGCGGGTATGTAAACAAGCAAAATTGTCGCATTTGGGGCACAGAAAACCCGCACGGATACATTGAAAATCCGATACACCCAAAACGAGTCACTGTTTGGTGCGGATTTTGGTCCAGAGGCATAATTGGGCCATTTTTCTTCGAAAATGAGCAAGGAGTGGCCGTTACAGTCAATGGCGATCGTTATCGGGTCATGTTGAACGAATTTTTGTTCACAAAAATTTGAAGAGGAGGATATTGGAAACATTTGGTTTCAACAGGACGGCGCTACGTGCCACACAGCCGAAGCTACACTCGATGTATTGCGCCCTGTTTTGAAAATCGCATTATCAGCCGTAGAGCTGTTGGGGAAATAACAAAACATGTACCGATTTTCCACAGTTTTAATAGTGACGTATAGTTCCAGTATAAAACATAAATTCTTAAATTTCAGCCAGATCAATTAAAAATGCGTTCAATGTCGAGTCAAGAAGTGACCATTATATGGGGGCTATACAAAAACATAGATTGAAGTGCCCCATTTTTACTAGGGACGATAAGTTCCAATATAAAGTGTAAATTCTTAAATTAAAACCAATAAGGAAAGGCAGAAAGTCGGGCGGGACCGACTATATAATACCCTACACCTCCCTAACAATGCGATAAGGGTCACTGCGATAAGAATTTGGAATAATTGGTAAATGGGTAGGAACATATTATCTAATTCTGAACCGATAATCGCAAAATTAAGCAATATTCGTTCCTAAATTGAGAAACATCTTTCTGGAAAATTTTAATGATCGGAAGTAAAGTACAACTACTATAGCGATTTGATACCAAATCAGGAGGAACATATATATGGAGGTAATATATAAACCTGAACCGATTTTCCCTGAATACTCATTCACGTAAAAAGACCTCTTTCTGTCGAATTTCGTACTGATCGGATATAAAAAACAGTCTCTACAGCGCTTACATGTCATCGGGGGTATCTTATATATGGGGGCTATATCTTAAAAGTGTTCATTCATATAATAGGAAACCTCTTTCTGCCGATTTTCGTACTGATCGGATATATGATACAGTTTTTACAGAGCTTACATGTCAAATCGGGGGTAACGTATATATGGGGGCTATATCTAAATCTGAACCGATTTTCTCCGAATTTGGCAGTATTCCTTCATGTAATAAGAAACCTCTTTCTGCCGAATTTCGCACTGATCGGATATAAAATACAGTTTCTACAGCGCTTTAATGTAAAATCGGGTGAAACATATATATGGGGGCTATATCTAAATCTGAACGGATTTTCTCCGAATTTGGTAGTGTTCATTCACGTGACAAGAAAACTCTCTCTGCCGAATTTCGTACAGATCGAATATAAAATACGGTTTCTAAAGCACTAACATGTCAAATCGGGTGAAACATATATATGGGGACTATATCTAAATCTGAACCGATTTTCCCCGAATTAAGCAGTGTTCATTCATGTAATAAGGGAACTCTCTCTGCCAAATTTCGTACTGATCTGATATAAAATACAGTTTCTACAGCGCTTACATGTCAAATCGGGGGTAACATATATATGGGGGCTATATCTAAATCTGAACCGATTTTGACCAATTTCAATAAAGATCGCCCTTGGGCCAAAAAAGAGCACTGTGTTAAATTTCATCACAATCGGACCATAAATACGACCTGCACTTTGATTACAAGAATACATGGACAGACGGACAGACGGACAGACAGACGGACATGGCTAAATCGACTCAAAAATTGATTCTATGACGATCGGTATAATAAACTATGGTTCTATTTCTTCTCTTTTTGGGCGTTACAAACAAATGCACAAAGTCATAATACCCTGTACCACAGTGTGGTGTAGGGTATAATTACTAAACTTCCGTTTCTAACGCGACAGTGATGTTTTCAGCAGTTCTAACCCTAAGTCTTTATCGAGCATATACTTAAAAAAAATATGGTCCAAATACTTAATGTAACTTTCATTATAATTGGAATTTTGAAAGCTATGATCCTAACGAAGAAAGCAATGCCTACTTTAAGAGAATCTATGTATAAATGTAGAAACTATAAAACTTTTGGTCGAAATAAGAAAATTTCAGCATAGTCCGCTTTTTATACCCCCACTATTGTGAACAAGGGTAGTGGAAAACCGTTTTGGACAATTTTATGTAATTTTAGCCATGTCCGTCAGCCTGTCTAGTTCTTGCCTACGATAACTTTTGACAGTTTTGGCCGATTTACTTTAAATTTGATATTTGTTAATATTTTTTTCTATCTCAGGTTAAGGTCAAAGATATATAAGATAGAATTTCACACATAGCATTAGTTTCTTGGTCGCTATAATCTTGAAATAAATGAACGAAGGTGCCACCCCTTTTGGTACCTCCCATACTAGCGGACCATTTTGCACAAAAGGTTAACGGGTTATAACTTTGATTCCAGGTCATACGAATTATTGACATTTTGTGAATTGTAATGCTTTTATAGTACCTGCAGTCTTGTAAAAAAATGTCTTGTATTTGCCACGCCCCTGCTTATATCTGTGATTGCAGTCCATACAAATACTTACAATTTTGTGGAGCGTAACTCCTTTACAATGCTTATAGTCCCGTGCAAAATGGGCGTTATTACCACGCCCCTTTTGGTACCTTTCATCCAAATGAACCATTTTGCACAAAATTTTAAATGTTTATAACTCCGATTCCTGCGTATTCCTATAATGTTTTATAGTACCCAAAGTATAATAAAAACGGGCGTTTTTGCCACTCCGCTTTTGGTACCTCCCAAACAAAATTGCCAAGATAAAAATATGAAAAATTATTTTTCAAAATATCCCTATTTATACAATATGGGTTATAATTTCCATAAAAGTTTCTCAAATAGGCTTTGTTTTCCTCTTAAGTATGCTATCTTTCATCAAAAATTCAAAATTTTTTTGAAAAAAAGTAAAATTTTTCTATTTGTTTAAACGACAGTTTTTTAAATTTCCGTTTTTACCTGAAAGTGATGTTTTCAACATTTCTAGCCCTCAGTCTTTAATAGGCTTATAGTAAAAAATTATGGTCCAAATCCTAAAAGTAAATTCTATGAAAATTGGAATTTTAGAAAAAATTAAAAAAAATACTTTAACATAAAATAAAATTTTGTTTTGGTTTCATAAAATAGTAGTTTTTAGGTCTCGGACAACAAAAGAAAAATGGTTGTTGCATAGTGCTAATAAAAGAACCTGAAGCCATATTTTATAACCGATCGTACTGATATTGAAATACATATAAAAATATTCCTATTGCCTAAAATAATTTGGTGGGTAAATGGATCATATCGGTACAGTTGTTGATATGATCCCCAATTTAAAGGTACTAGACTTCCTAAAGTTCCGTCCTTTGACTTCCTAACGATGCCACATTTTGTCCATCCATTAATCCATCTAGCTTTTATGTAGTAAATTATACTTTTTTTATGTAATTATTTATAATACAAATGCGTCATATCGGTTTACATTTGTAAGAGTCTCATATTAAGATCCCTTTCGATCTGACTTCTTGAGGTCCCTTTCGATCTGACGTGTTTAACAGATTTGGCCAAAATGTAAGATTGGTAAAACATCATGTTTTTATTTAATGTCCTACATAAAAATCCCAGCCTATTTGAATTCTCGACGCTTTAGTTGTCATATTTATTAACCGATTTAATGATGTTATGGGTACTAAAGTCAAATATTGGCTCCCAACTTTTACCTTTCCTTAACAGTTTTCTTTAGAGCTTTTCAGAAAAAACAAATGTAATGGTTTTAAATCCAACGATAAGTTGTCTGTCGCCAAAGCTATGTGAGCTTTGCCATGGGGCGTTGTTGGTTGTTCGCTCTACATTGTCCAACAGTTTTTGTTTAACGGAAGAAAATTACTAAAATTTTACAAAGCTTATTGAAACATAATTGGAAAAGCTCTTACGAATGAACTAAAAAGGAGTATATTAAAAAAAAAGCTCGAAACAGGATGATTCACATTTTTAAATATACTGCAGTCATGTTAAAATATCCAAAGCGGAATTTCATTATGTTAATAACATACAACGAATTATTTCATGTAATGCTTATTTTAAACGTATATTTTAAAATCGTAGATACATTTTGAAGCAAGGCGTAAAAAAGCTGTGGAATGCTATCCACAAATCCATAGAACAGGACCTAGGTGTTATTAAATTGTCCTTTTTTAATCATGAAAAGTTTATGATAATTATAATGTCATAAGCCAAAAATAGTAGTAGCAGACCAATAACACTGTGCAACTTTGAAAAAAATACATGGACTTAGGTTCGATTCTACTACAAAAGTTTAGTATAACCCTATACTCGGTTTGGCGAAATTGGTGAAAAATTTTTTTAATGGGCCTCAAAATTTCTGAAACTCAGTGGAAAGGTGTCATCAGCTTTAGTCGAACAACTAATTCCGACTTGGTGATACCGCTTAACTATATTTGGCAATAATGTAGCTATGAATAAGCTGAACAAAGTCGTTTTTTTTTTGAAAAAGTGAAGGAAAAAATTTATTTTTTCACGTTTTTTAAGCATACTTACAGGGACTCGTAATTTTTCAGTAACAATATTTGGCAAAATTGTAGCCACTGTAAATCTGAACAACTTTTGCAAACATATCAATGGAAGATCAACGTGTCAAAAAGACCACTTTGTAGCTCAAATTTCTGTAGCTCAAATTTCTGTAGCAGAAATTTTATAGAAAATATATAAGGGTTTAAAATTTATATGGGGGATATATCTAAATATCAACCGATTTCCCCCAAAATTGGCTGTTTTCATTCATGTACTAAGAAACCTCTTTCTGCCGAATTTCGTACTTACGGGATGTAAAATGCAGTTTCTACAGAGCTTTCATGTTAAATCGGGGGTAACGTATATAGGTCTACGGGGCTATATCTCAATCTGAACAGATTTTCCCCAAATTTGGCAGTGTTGATTCATATAATAGGAAACGTCTTCATGCCGAATGCACAAAGTCATAATACCCTGTACCACAGTGTGGTGTAGGGTATAATTACTAAACTTCCGTTTCTAATGCGACAGTGATGTTTTCAGCAGTTCTAACCCTAAGTCTTTATCGAGCATATACTTAAAAAAATATGGTCCAAATACTTAATGTAACTTTCATTATAATTGGAATTTTGAAAGCTATGATCCTAACGAAGAAAGCAATGCCTACTTTAAGAGAATCTATGTATAAATGTAGAAACTATAAAACTTTTGGTCGAAATAAGAAAATTTCAGCATAGTCCGCTTTTTATACCCCCACTATTGTGAACAAGGGTAGTGGAAAACCGTTTTGGACAATTTTATGTAATTTTAGCCATGTCCGTCAGCCTGTCTAGTTCTTGCCTACGATAACTTTTGACAGTTTTGGCCGATTTACTTTAAATTTGATATTTGTTAATATTTTTTTCTATCTCAGGTTAAGGTCAAAGATATATAAGATAGAATTTCACACATAGCATTAGTTTCTTGGTCGCTATAATCTTGAAATAAATGAACGAAGGTGCCACCCCCTTTTGGTACCTCCCATACTAGCGGACCATTTTGCACAAAAGGTTAACGGGTTATAACTTTGATTCCAGGTCATACGAATTATTGACATTTTGTGAATTGTAATGCTTTTATAGTACCTGCAGTCTTGTAAAAAAATGTCTTGTATTTGCCACGCCCCTGCTTATATCTGTGATTGCAGTCCATACAAATACTTACAATTTTGTGGAGCGTAACTCCTTTACAATGCTTAGAGTCCCGTGCAAAATGGGCGTTATTACCACGCCCCTTTTGGTACCTTTCATCCAAATGAACCATTTTGCACAAAATTTTAAATGTTTATAACTCCGATTCCTGCGTATTCCTATAATGTTTTATAGTACCCAAAGTATAATAAAAACGGGCGTTTTTGCCACTCCGCTTTTGGTACCTCCCAAACAAAATTGCCAAGATAAAAATATGAAAAATTATTTTTTAAAATATCCCTATTTATACAATATGGGTTTATAATTTCCATAAAAGTTTCTCAAATAGGCTTTGTTTTCCTCTTAAGGATGCTATCTTTCATCAAAAATTCAAAATTTTTTTGAAAAAAAGTAAAATTTTTCTATTTGTTTAAACGACAGTTTTTTAAATTTCCGTTTTTACCTGAAAGTGATGTTTCCAACATTTCTAGCCCTCAGTCTTTAATAGGCTTATAGTAAAAAATTATGGTCCAAATCCTAAAAGTAAATTCTATGAAAATTGGAATTTTAGAAAAAATTAAAAAAAATACTTTAACATAAAATAAAATTTTGTTTTGGTTTCATAAAATAGTAGTTTTTAGGTCTCGGACAACAAAAGAAAAATGGTTGTTGCATAGTGCTAATAAAAGAACCTGAAGCCATATTTTATAACCGATCGTACTGATATTGAAATACATATAAAAATATTCCTATTGCCTAAAATAATTTGGTGGGTAAATGGATCATATCGGTACAGTTGTTGATATGATCCCCAATTTAAAGGTACTAGACTTCCTAAAGTTCCGTCCTTTAACTTCCTAACGATGCCACATTTTGTCCATCCATTAATCCATCTAGCTTTTATGTAGTAAATTATACTTTTTTTATGTAATTATTTATAATACAAATGCGTCATATCGGTTCACTTTTGTAAGACTCTCATATTAAGGTCCCTTTCGATCTGACTTCTTGACGCTCAACAGAATACTGTGTTTAACAGATTTGGCCAAAATGTAAGATTTGTAAAACATCAAGTTTTTATTTAATGTCCTAAATAAAAATCCCAGCCTATTTGAATTCTCGACGCTTTAGTTGTCATATTTATTAACCGATTTAATGATGTTATGGGTACTAAAGTCAAATATTGGCTCCCAACTTTTACCTTTCCTTAACAGTTTTCTTTAGAGCTTTTCAGAAAAAACAAATGTAATGGTTTTAAATCCAACGATAAGTTGTCTGTCGCCAAAGCTATGTGAGCTTTGCCATGGGGCGTTGTTGGTTGTTCGCTCTACATTGTCCAACAGTTTTTGTTTAACGGAAGAAAATTACTAAAATTTTACAAAGCTTATTGAAACATAATTGGAAAAGCTCTTACGAATGAACTAAAAAGGAGTATATTAAAAAAAAGCTCGAAACAGGATGATTCACATTTTTAAATATACTGCAGTCATGTTAAAATATCCAAAGCGGAATTTCATTATGTTAATAACATACAACGAATTATTTCATGTAATGCTTATTTTAAACGTATATTTTAAAATCGTAGATACATTTTGAAGCAAGGCGTAAAAAAGCTGTGGAATGCTATCCACAAATCCATAGAACAGGACCTAGGTGTTATTAAATTGTCCTTTTTTAATCATGAAAAGTTTATGATAATTATAATGTCATAAGCCAAAAATAGTAGTAGCAGACCAATAACACTGTGCAACTTTGAAAAAAATACATGGACTTAGGTTCGATTCTACTACAAAAGTGTAGTATAACCCTATACTCGGTTTGGCGAAATTGGTGAAAAATTTTTTTAATGGGCCTCAAAATTTCTGAAGCTCAGTGGAAAGGTGTCATCAGCTTTAGTCGAACAACTAATTCCGACTTGGTGATACCGCTTAACTATATTTGGCAATAATGTAGCTATGAATAAGCTGAACAAAGTCGTTTTTTTTTGAAAAAGTGAAGGAAAAAATTTATTTTTTCACGTTTTTTAAGCATACTTACAGGGACTCGTAATTTTTCAGTAACAATATTTGGCAAAATTGTAGCCACTGTAAATCTGAACAACTTTTGCAAACATATCAATGGAAGATCAACGTGTCAAAAAGACCACTTTGTAGCTCAAATTTCTGTAGCAGAAATTTTATAGAAAATATATAAGGGTTTAAAATTTATATGGGGGATATATCTAAATATCAACCGATTTCCCCCAAAATTGGCTGTTTTCATTCATGTACTAAGAAACCTCTTTCTGCCGAATTTCGTACTTACGGGATGTAAAATGCAGTTTCTACAGAGCTTTCATGTTAAATCGGGGGTAACGTATATAGGTCTACGGGGCTATATCTCAATCTGAACAGATTTTCCCCAAATTTGGCAGTGTTGATTCATATAATAGGAAACGTCTTCATGCCGAATTTCGTACCGATCGGATATAAAATACAGTTTCTACAGAGTTTACATGTCAAATCGGGGGTAACATTTAAAGGGGTTTCCAATAAGAGTGATATGATTTCTTTGAAAAAAACACACGTATTGTTAAGGAAAGAGTGCTGTCGCGGAAGAGTGCAGACGTGTTTTTAAAAGCTCTCATAGTTTTCACTATTTCTAAAGAAAAATCACAAATATTTGAATATATTTTTTTAACAAAGAGTTTGAATAAAAGTGATACAACGGCTACTGACAGAACAAATGAGCAAACTTTTTGCACATTCGTTTATTTAAATGTGTTTTTTATGGTTATCGTTGGACTGATAACCATAAAAAACACATTTAAATAAACGAATGTGCAAAAAGTCTTCTCTACCAAAAATACCATCAGAGCATCCGTCACAAAAATTCAAAGTCCAAAAAAACATATTGAAAACAAAAATTCACTCAGTGCATATAAACAATTACAACACCTATAACAACAAAAAGAGCAATAGAGAACCAAAACCAACAATTCTTGAAACAACGACTTAAATACACAGCGATGCCAACTTGGTGATTTTTCCGCTACTTGTGGTGATTTTAGATCTCCAAATACCACTGTTTTGTAAAAGTAGTGATTTTTCAGAAAAACCACTACCGTAGCGTTTTTAACAATTTTTTGTGGCGCTTTTAGTGATTTTCTTCATACATCGGCGAAGAATGCAAAATGACGGCGACATTAAAAAAATCATGTATATAACGTAACGTATCGTCGCACTCTTTTAAAGCACATAGAATGTAAAAACGATGTCGCTTTCATTTATGTTTCTCCATATGTTCTTATGTGATTTGTGCCCGTAACTCACAACTGAGCTTTATGAATTTCTTTAAGAACAACGTAAGTCCTGAATCCAGGCAAGTGTCAACGTTTGTAGGAGGCTCGTGTGATGCAGGACTTAGGAACCGATTGTCTTTAAATACAGTAAATTCATTAATACAAATAAGATATGTGTTAAAGTTTCAAAATGTTTGCTGCTCGAAGTATAAAATACCCAATAATTTATGTTTAAAAATAAATGCCAATGAAACATTTAGAAATCAAAATTTTATACACAATCAATATTAAAGCCAGAAGAGATAGAGGAAAATTATTCTATTTTATTTGGCAAAGAACAAGTCATTTATTAATAATTTAATCCTAAGAATGGAAAAAAAGGCTTACGTTTATGTTATAAATATAAGTTCTTATATATGTTTTTATAGAAAAATGTTACAAACATTATCTAAATGTTTAAAAAATTAATGGAATTCAAAAATATTTTGTTGGTGGTAATTTAAAAAATGGTTAACATTTTTGTCAGTTTTAGCATTTTTTTGAGATTTTGTTATTTTCTCGCAACGATTTTTGGTGTTTTTATACTTGGTTGGTAGTGGTTTTGTGGTGGTTTCTGCACAGTTGTTTCGTAGTGATTTTTGCCTCGGAAGAGTTGGGAACACTGTAAATACATAACAAAACAATGCAGAAAACACTCTCAAATAATCGCGTTCTCGCCCTCTCTCAAACTTCTAAACACTCTCAAACTCCTAAACTCTCTCGCACTCCGCAATTATCTGAATATGGATCTTCTCCCAAACTATTGCAAATAATGGAGAAAAATTAATGAACAAATTTGAGAATATATCTCGATTAGAACGATTATTTTGATAATACAACTGAATAATTTGTAAACGTTGTTCTTTCGGATATCTCTCCATGATGAAATTGTAAACACTACTGAATGCAATGACAAAAAAAATGACAGATCATGACATATTACAAATGGCCGAAACGTCACTTCAATATCATATCATCCCTATCGGAAAACCCGTTATATGGGGGTTATATCTAAAACTGAACAGATTTCCCTCAAATTTAGTATTGTTTCTAATTGTATCGAGAGACTTCTCTCTGTCAATTTGTATACAGATTGGTTAAACATTTTGCTTATACAGTACATATATATGTGAGCTATATGTAAATCTAAACCGATTTTAACCAAATTCAATATGATATTTACATATACAGTACATATATATGTGAGCTATATGTAAATCTAAACCGATTTTAAACAAATTCAATAGGGATCGTCAATGGGCCAAATGAAAGATACGTGCAAAGTTTCGTTGAGATATGACCAGAATTGAGACCTGTACTTTGATTACAAGAATACATGTTCAGACGGACATAGCTAAATCAACAAAGAAAGGGATTATAAGTCGATCGGTATAAACGACGGGTCTATCTCATTTCCTTTTACGTGTTACAAACAAATGCACAAAGTTATAATACCCTGTACCACAGTGTGGTGTAGGGTATAAAGATGAAAATTGCGCGCGCGTAAACATTTTGTTAGCAAAACTTCAAATAAAAACATTTTGTTAGCAAAACTTCAAATGAAACCAATAAGGAAAAGCAGAAAGTCGCGCGGGACCGACGATATTATACCCTAGACCTCCCTAACAATGCGATAAGGGTCATTGCGATACTAATTTGGAATAATTGGTCAATGGGTAGGAACATATATATGTGGCTATATCTAATTCAGAACCGATAATCGCTTAATTAAGCAATATTCGTTCCTAAATTGAGAAACATATTTCTGGAAAATTTTGTAATGATCGGAAGTAAAGTACAACTTTTATAGCGCTTTGATACCAAATCGGGAGGAACAAATATATGGAGGTTAAATATAAATCTGAACCGATTTTCCTTCAATACTCATTCATGTAAAAATACCTCTTTCTGTCGAATTTCGTACTGATCGGATATAAAATACAGTTTCTAGAGCGCTTACATATCAAATCGCTATATATGGGGGCTATATCTAAATCTGAACCGATTTTAACCAAATTTTATAGGGATCGTCCAAAAAAAGATATGTGAACAGTTTCGTCGAGATCGGACCCTAATTGCGACCTGTACTTTGATTACAAAAATACATGCACAGACATACAGACGGACATAGCTAAATCAACTCAGAAAGTGATTCTAAGTCGATCGGCATAATGAATGATGGGTCTATTTCTTCTCCATTTATGTGTTACAAACAAATGCACAAAGTAATAATACCCTGTGCCACAGTGTGGTGTACGGTATAAAAATGTCGCTAAATCAATAAAAAACCCGTGAATTTCCTTAGCTAAACTTAAAATGGTAATATTTCGCTAAATATCGTAGAACATAGTGAACAACATTTTGAATTTCCAAATCAAAACTTAAATGGAAATATCTTGCTGCATAAGCGTCGCACAGTGGTTCATAATCGTTTTTTACTGGCCAAAACTCTGTAACTTTGGAACCGATAGAGATACTTCAGTATTTATTTTTTTTGACATGTAACTCCTTAAGCTTTTCGCCAGTTTTTTTTTCAATAAAATCGGGTCAGCAGTTATTGAGGAATTCAAGGTCAAAGTTAAACTTTTTATTTTTTTAATATTTAGCATGGAAATGTGGGGTTTTGTTTTCATCTTCTTTATTTATTACAAGAATGTCATACGTTGATAAATAAACCTTTTAAATGATAAATTTTTTAAAACAAAAAAAAACCAGTAATGAAGGGCAGAAAGTCGGGCGGGGCCGACTATATAATACCCTACACCTCCCAAACAATGCGATAAGGGTCATTGCGATAATAATTTGGAATAATTGGTAAATGGGTAGGAACATATTATCTAATTCTAAACCGATAATCGCTAAATTTAGCAATATTCGTTCCTAAATTGGGAAACATCTTTCTTGAAAATGTAAATGATCGGAAGTAAAGTACAACTTATATAGCGCTTTGACACCAAATCAAGAGGATATATATGTAGGTTATATTTAAATCTGAACCGATTTTCCTGTATACTCATTCATGTAAACAGACCTCTTTCTGTCGAATTTCGTTCTGATCGCATATAAAATACAGTCACTGATCGGATATAAAATAAAATTTTTACAGGGCTTACATGTCAAATCGGGGTAACTTATATATGGGGGCTATATCTAAATCTGAACTGATTTTCTCCAAATTTGGCAGTATTCCTTCACGTAATAAGAGACCTCTTTCTGCCGAATTTCATACTGATCGGATATAAAATGCAGTTTTTACAGCGCTTACATATCAAATCGGGGGTAACATATATATGGGGGCTATATCTAAATCTGAACTGATTTTCTCCAAATTTGGCAGTATTCCTTCATGTAATAAGAAACCTCTTTCTGCCGAATTTCATACTAATCGGATATAAAATAATGTTTTTACAGCGCTTACATGTCAAATCGGGGCTAACATATATATTGGGGCTATATATAAATCTGAACTGATTTTCTCCGAATTTGGCAGTATTCCTTCATGTTATAAGAGACCTCTTTCTGCCGAATTTCGCACTGATTGGATATAAAATACAGTTTCTTCAGCGCTTACACGTCAAATCGGAAGTTACATATATATGGGGGCTATATCTAAATCTGCACCGATTTTCTCCGAATTTAGCAGTATTCCCTCATGTAATAAGAAACCTCTTTCTGCCGAATTTCATACTGATCGGATATAAAATAATGTTTTTACAGCGCTTACATGTCAAATCGGGGGTAACATATATATGGGGGCTATATCTAAATCTGAACCGATTAATTCAATAGGGATCGTCCTTGGGCCAAACAAATGATATGTGTAAAGTTTCGTCGCGATCGGACCATAATTGCGACCTGTACTTTGATTACAGGAATACATGCACAGACGGACAGACAGACGGACAGACGGACAGACAGACAGACAGACGGACATAGCTAAATCAACTCAGAAAGTGATTCTAAGTCGATCGGTATAATAAACGATGGGTCTATTTTCTCTCCTTTTGGGTGTTACAAAAAAATGCACAAAGTTATAATACCCTGTACCACAATGTGGTGTAGGGTTTAAAAAAATCGACAAAAAATTTCCTCGATATTTAAAAAACACCTTGCATAGCAAAGTTTTTTTTTATATTTTTTATTTGAACAACATTAAGGGAAAGCATTTATTTTTTACTTATATATGTAAAAAAAACAGTAAATTATATTTTTTTTCGTTCGGTTGAAAAATTGCCTGAAAATATTCCATATTGTGTTCCGTATTATTTCCGTCCTCTAGCAGCCCTCTTGCATCTTAATCTAAGTCCCGATGTTCTACTGGAGATGAGGGGATGTGACGTTGCCAACAAAATATGAAATAGATCTTCTTTTGTACAATTTGGAAATATTTTTCTGGTATTGTGCTCTCTATAAAACCTGTAATCCTTATTTCTTTTTTCCTGGGCTTCCTCTGATAGATCTCCGATTGGTATCAAATGATGCTTAATGACATCTACTCCATGATAAAGAATTTTGTGAACTGTTGCAGACATATTTCTCCATGAATATTTGGTAATATATATTCGTTCAGTTTCATTTAACAGTTTAGCAGCAAGTATGTGATGATATGATGTATACAGATTTGAGCCTTTTTCAATCGCACGCAACCTGAGCTGTTTATTTTGGTGTTTTGTTAACTTCAAATCCAAAAATAATGCAAATTCATCTTCATTTGAGATTTATTTTTCATCGCTTGGAGTTGGAATACTCTTAAAAATCCGTTTTGTTCTCAGAGAACTAGCGTTAAAAACTTTTTCAACAAATTCGGGTTTTGTCCGATGTTTTTGTGATCGCAATTTATGTAACATATATAGAAGCTTTCTGCAATAGTTTCACATCCGATTTCTTCATTGGTATCCTTAAGTTTCCGCCTTTTGATCTATCGCTACAGTTGCCGTGTGATTTTGGTGGTCTCCCACAATTGTGTTGATTTTTTACTTTCTGAAGATACTTGGACACTAAGTTCACCCTCCAACCATATTGCAAAGGTCTTATAAAATTTATGTTTATTCCATCCCTCTTGTTTGTAGCGCTTAGTTAAGTTGTTGATGAAAATATATATTTATTTTGCAGTTCCAATTGTATTTCGATACTGGAGGAATGTACTTTGCTTGAACGTAACTTAAAACATCTTCCTTCTTTTTGTTTCTGAAATTCTTTATCGCTGAAGTTCTCTGAGTTTGTATTCGAATACCACTGGACTTTATCCTTTTTTTAAATGTATAGTGTCATACTCTGTTCATAAGTAGCATAAACATGGGTAAAATAAAAAACGACCCAAAAAACTAAAGAAGGGTTAAGATGTCATAAATATGGTATATATGTCATAAAACACACACACCATGGCTTGGTGCACGTATAACATAGTCATATGAACTGGTAAAATAAAAAGAACAATCAATTTTTTCCGAGTATTTTCATTAAAATTAAAAAAGTGTTCTACAGACTGGTCGGGGCAGTTACAAAAGTATATGTAGGATTAAAGAGGACACTTTCACCTTTGTTCTGGGACCAAAATCTTCTTGAAGTCTCCTGATGCTAAAAAGTTTCATTCCACTAAAATTCCAATTTGACAAAAATATAGTACCTGTATCATTCTTCTGCTTCCAATAATCAATCCATATACTTATTGCAGCTAAAACCGATTTTGCTGAATTTTTTAAATCGTTTTTCTAAAAAAGTGTGACTTCTTCGAAATCTTCCTTTATTAGATTTACAACTCGTATCGGAACGATATTAAACAGACTTGTAATTATAGCTTCATGTTCGGAAAATCTATTATATAAATGTGATATTACTTCGTCCAGATATGGTATGAACAATGTTGTCCTAAAATACGCCTTGGCATCTGAACCAGGAGTATTAGCCTTATACTTTTGAGTGCCTACTCTTCTAGGTAGTGCAGCTTCTATTCCAAAACTTCTTGCAAGTTGTGTGGATTCTTCAAACAGTTTATCAAACTCCGCGGTTTGTGCAAACTCATTCCATCACTGCAACCTACATGTTAAAAAGGTAGATAGATAAGAAATCATAAATGTAATTTTAACTTAATTTTCGCCATATCTGGACAAAAACAACATTTTTCTTGGGTTTCTGTTTTAATGCATAGATTCTGATTCTAGACGTCAAAAAACGTCAAAATCTCCAATCTTAGCTTTTAAATTTTGTTTTTGTACATTTTACATCGATAAGAAAGTTTTAAAGTTAAAACCTTACTAAATTAGCTATAACTTTTTAGATTGTGCATCGATTTTCTTCGGAATGGGCTCGTTTAATTCATGACCGAACATGACCGATAAAATCATAGAAATATAACATTTGTTCATTTTTAGATTATTTTATGTGAGTTTTATTTTAAAAATATTAAAATTTTATCAAAAAATCACATTTTTTTTGCAATATTTTGTAATACTCGTATATCGTCGAAACCGCTGAACGGATGGAAAATGGTATTATATGAAGTTGAAGGCTACTTAATATTTAATTCTTTAAAACTTTCCTCAACCAAATCGGATAAATGGTTCTCGAGTTATGCCACTATATGTGGTTTAACCACTAATTTCTTTCCATATCACAGCTTATCGCGAGAATTTAAAGAGACAACCCTTTAGGCTAAGAAAAAAGAGAGGTTGAACCACATATTATGGCATAACTAGAGAACTATTCATCCGAATTGGTTCAGGTAAGCTTTACAAACTTCAGAACCTTCAACTTCGCACAATACAATTTTCCATCCGCTCAGCGGTTTCGACGATATCTTACAAAGTATTGCAAAATATCATATTTTTGGAGAAAATTTTAATAATTTTTAAATAAAAGCCTCATAAAAACATTTAGAAACGCATAATTGTCATATTTTTGTGATTTTATCGTAAACTCTGAAAGGTTATGAATAAATTGAGATCATTCCGAAGAAAATTGATGCATAATTTAAAAAGTTTTAGCGAGGAAACCATGAACTTTTCTTATTTTTAATTGTTATTACTTTTACTGCTACCATTTTTTACGCTTTTGTATTGTTTTTTTAACGGCCTTCCAAATATTTTTCGTATTTTTTTTGAGTGATTTTGAAAATTGTAAACAGTTTATGACTATGTTTAAAACATTTCGGCCCGGAAGAATCGTAAACCTGTTACGATTTAATGATATTGTTATTATTTTATCCCTTTCCGATTTAAATAATTTAAAAAAAAGTTGTTTCTAGTGATTGCATTTGAATTTTAAACAAAAATAGTTAGTGTAAATATGTATTGTTCAAGCGAAAAGAAAAGATTGTGGTTTGAGTGACCAGCCGTATAGGCATATTTTTTTTTTGTTGTGTAAGAAAAAGAATCGGCTTTGAAACCCAGGTACCAATAAGAAAAATATATGATCATTGCCTTTTAGGTTTGGGTTAGGATGGCAGCCGTTTTCTTTTTTATTTCTTCAGCTCACATAGACCAGTTTAGGGTCCTAGTGGTACCACGGGCTAAAATGCCCTTCATCGAAACCAACCTGTTTGATATACAAATGTATCGATAGCACGAATATTGGTACTGGAAAGATCTGTTAGGCTGCCTAGAAAGGCCGACCCCAATAGATCCAGTCATCGTTTACTCAATGCGGGACAGTCGCATAGCAAGTGCTCAATGCTGATCATTCGCAGTGAACGGACGTGTTTATCACATAGCGGATAGTTACCAGTACCTATTACGCAATAGCAAAAATCTGTACAAAGTCCGTAAGGCCTACATCGTAGTACCTTTTACGGTCTAATACAGACAAAATAAAAGTAAATTTTCTTGACGGGGATGCCTTCGTGTTCCGATGGAGCGCGGTTCCCCAATCGTCCGACTGTCCGTCCGTTGGTCTTGGCCAAAGCCGACCACACCAAAAATGGTGAAAATCCCCGCCAAGTACTCACAACAGGTGGTGCGGTGAGGGGAAAACGTAATGTCCGACCGTCAAAACGGAAGCAAAATGAGCATCGTGTAGCGCTCAGAGTTTTGACGAAGTTGGAGGCTGTTGAGGTTTCGGCTCTTACCGAAAAACAAAAAGAGTCACTTACCTGGGCTAAAGGCGTCATAGATGCTTCTAAGGCCAATGAGTCGGCTGAAAGAGCCACAAATTCAGCTGTGTTAACGGCTAATAAAGTAAAACGAATCAGATCACCTGATGATCTCCTGCCTTCGAAAAAGGCAAGAGGGCCTAATGTCACCATCAACAGGACACTCTCCAAGCCCCTCAATGAAGTGGCGAAGGAGAGTCTAGTGATGGCTGTTATAGACAGAAGTAGTCTTATCCTAAACGCTGAATCCACCTGGCGGGGACATGCTTCTCGACGATACGGACGAAGAGTTCGATAACACCCTTGTCGGGGTGGATGTTAATCTGTCAATTACCAATGATGGTAAGAATTCTACAGATTAACCTCCATCACGGTAAAGCAGCCTCAGCGGCTCTATTGCTGCGCCTGTCCACAGGCGCAGTAGACATCTTCCTGATACAGGAGCCCTACGTAGTGGGAGAAAGGGTGTGCGGTATTAGGACACCCAACTTTAAACTGCTTGTGCTCAACTGTGAAGGCACTCCAAGAACCTGCATTTTGGCCAGGAAAGATCTAAGTATCTTTCTCCTGACTAATTTAAGTGGTAAAGACCAAACAGCTGCTAGCCTGGAGATCGGTAATCGCATATATTGGGTGTTCTCCAGCTACTTGCCTTATGAATCTGTAGTACCGACTGCTCTATTCTGGGAAGTAGTAGAGGAAGCAACGTCTGACGTGCTCGAACTGATTATTGGCAAAGACACGAACGCTCATCATACTATCTGGGGTAGTACGGATATAAACAATAGGGGTGATTCGCTTCTTGACTTTATTCTAACTACCAACTTAGTATTTGTAACATAGGTAATAAACCGACCTTTACAATTAAAGACAGACAAGAAGTACACGACGTAACGTTTGCTACTGACCGGCTGTCAGACAAAATTATTGAGTTCAAACTCGCTGAAAAAGCACCTAAGCACAGAAATGTAAGGAAGACGAAGTGGCACCTGTATGAGAAGAATTTCAAGAAAGTCCTCAACTCTAAACTTCTGTACGAACCGAATGACAAAGCCGGTCTGGATAATCTGGTCGATCATATCACCATATCATTCAATAGATCCCTTGAAGAAGCCTGTCCAAAAATAAGGTACAAGGGTAAAACTAAACCCCAATGGTGGACTTCTGAACTAACGGCTATGAAAAAGGCCTGCAATTAGCTATTCAATAAGGCTAAATCTACTGGGGTCGCTAAGGATTGGGATGCCTATAAAGAGCAACTCAAGATCTATAAGAAGGAGCTTAGAAAGGCGCAAAGGCGCTCTTGGTATACCTTCTGTGGTAAAGGTCTCCGACGCCGCTAGGCTGAGGAAGATATTATCTGCTTCACCCTGTACAGTGGGATATTTACAGGATGAGGCAAATATCTGGACCAAAAACAGCGAGCAGTCGCTCAATGTACTGCTCGACACACATTTCCCGGGAACCAACAAGAGTGCGAGTGGACTGCGAGCGTCGCTAGCTTCTTGACTGAGAGATCCAGAATAAGCTGGGCTATTAATAGCTTTGAGCCCTTCAAGTCAGCTGGACCAGATGGCATCACTCCAGCAGAAATGCAGAAAATGTTAAAGTACATTATCCCCTGGCTGGAGAAAATTTATGTAGGCTGTATCAGGCTTTCATACGTCTCGAATCGATGAAGGGATACAAAAGTGGTATTCATACCTAAAGCGGGAAAGATATCACACACTATGCCAAAAGACTTCAGACCAATTACCCTATCCTCCTTTCTATTGAAAGGTCTGGAAATACTTTTAGATCATTTCATTAGGGAAAACCTGGATACAAAACTCCTGTCGGGGAACCAACATGCTTACAATAAGGGCAAGTCTACAGAATCAGCCCTGCACGAACTTGTGAGCACTATCGAATCTTCCCTGCATTTCAAGGAATTCACCATGGTGGCATTTCTTGACATATCTGTTCCATTTATCTCCACCTCGGATAAATGGAACAGATCTAGTCTTTTCTGAAAGTGCAAAATTTTTAGGAATAATTCTAGATAGGAAAATGTTATTTAGACTTAACGTATTGGAACGTGTAAGGAAGGCCAACGTCGCCTTATATTCCTGCAAAAAGGCTGTAGGGTCGAGGTGGGGACTCTCTCCTAAAATCGTCCACTGGATATATATAGCAGTAGTTCGTCCAATACTGTTATACGGTATTGTGGTATGGTGGACGGCAACTGACAAACTAACCATCACCAACCTACTAAAAAAGGTTCAGAGAACTGCCTGCCTGAGCATAAGCGGAGCCTTAAGGACTACAGCGACCGAGTCTCTACAAGCCCTACTCCATATACTGCCGATTAATATTGTGGCGAGAGAAGTTGCAACCAAAGCGGCAATAAGATTAAACTGTCTATCAATGTGGAGGTACAAGAACTATGGTCACATGAGGATATCAAAGTGTAGTGCTATGGTGACCGACCGAGTGGACTATATACCAACTGTGTACACCTTCGAGAGAAATTACATCACTATGAATCCCGCCAGAGATGAATGGGTCGGCAGAATACCAGGTAATAGAAACCATCTCCACTTTTACACGGATGGATCGAAGCTTGATGAAAAGGTTGGCTTCGGAGTACACTGTGAACAGCTTAGTCTGGATATAGCTCACAGACAACCAGATACCTGCAGTGTCTATCAAGCCGAAATAATGGTAATATGGGAAGTCGCCAAGTGGCTGAGTCGCAACATAGTAACCAATACTGGCGTTGTCATTTACTCGGACAACCAGGCTGCCATCAATTCTCTGGAGGCAACATCCCTGAATTCACAAACAGCCCTCGACTGCCGCAGATATCTTAACGAGATGGCTGAGCAGTTTAATATACACCTCATATGGGTGCCTGGGCATAGGGATATCCCGGGGAACTGCAAAGCCGATGAACTTGCTAGGAAAGGGACGACATTACAAATTCGCGAAGAATTTGCATATATTGGTGCGCCACTATCCACGTGCAAGCTTTGGCTTAGGCAAGAGGCAATCAGGCAGTCCAACGAAAGATGGACAGAAATCGGCACCTGCAGGGTAGCTAGACAAATCTGGCCAAGGTATGACCTGAGAAGGTCAAAATATCTCCTCGCACTAGAGAGGAAACGATTGTCTACGTTAGCACAGGTTCTGACGGGACACTGCTTGATCGGCGAACACGCCAAAAGATTGGGTATTGACTCCAATGACTTCTGCCGAAGCTGTGGAGATGAGGAAGAAGTGGAGAGCGTTGAGCACTTGCTTTGCGACTGTCCCGCTTTGAGTAAACGACGACTGGACATACTGGGGTCGGCCTTTTTAGGCAGCCTAACAGATTTTTCCAGTACATACTGATATTCGTACTATCGATAAATTTATATTTCAAACAGGTTGGTTTCGATGAGGGGTATTTAAGCCCGTGGTAACACTAGGGACTTAAACTGGTCTTTGTGACCTTGTAAAAATACGGCTGCCACCCTAACCTAAACCGAAACCTAAGTGCTCAATGCTCTCAATTTCTTCCTCATCTCCACAGCTTCTGCAGAAGTCATTGGAGTTAATACCCAATCTCCTGGCGTGTTCGCCGATCAGGCAGTGTCCCGTCAGAACTGATACTAACGTAGATAATCTGTTCCTTTCCAGTGCGAGGAGATATTTTGACCTTCTCAGGTCATACCTTGGCCAGATTTGTCTAGCTACCATACAGGTGCCGATTTGTGTCCATCTGTCGTTGGACTGCCTGATTGCCTCTTGCCTAAACCAAAGCTTGCACGTGGATAGTGGCGCACCAATATATGCAAATTCTTCGAGAATTTGTAAAGTCGTCCCTTTCCTAGCAAGTTCATCGGATTTGCAGTTCCCCGGGATATCCCTATGCCCAGGCACCCATATGGGGCGTATATTAAACTGATCAGCCATCTCGTTAAGAGATCTGCGGCAGTCGAGGGCTATTTGTGAATTTAGGGATGTGGCCTCTAGAGAATTGATGGCAGCCTGACTGTCCGAGTAAGTGACAACTCCAGTGTTGGTTACTATGTTCCGACTCAGCCACTTGGCGACTTCCCATATTGTCATTATCTGGTAGTCTGTGAACTATATATCATTGGCTTACAAATATGAATTTTATCGAAACAATTTAATGTTTAACAGCAAACAGCAACATTTTCATCGTCATTCTTCCGCGTGTGCTGCTTCATCGTAGAGATAGATGTATGTAAGTAATCAAGTGCCCATTCTTTTTTTTGTTTTTGTTGTTGTGTTCTCCCGCACCACCAGAGAGAAACATTAATCTTGCCGTTTTAATCAATTTAATACAGCGATGGGCACACAATACTTCTACAAAATGTGTATGTATTTGTGAGAAGGGTTAACGCTCTCTTTATGCACTGCGAGATATGGTATTTGAATTTTCCTAACATATATTTGTTGGGTAAAATAATAAATAAAGTGGACTACGAACATTATGATGTAGATTTGGGGTTATTATACGCGTACATAAAGAAATCGAACTTTAAATTTTTTTAGATTTGCCACATACATATTTATTATGCTATGAAAAGTAATCAATCCAAAATTTCGAAGAAATATGTGCAACCTCGTATTGGTTATGCCACATTCTTTATTTAATTAATTCTTTATTTTTTGTACTAACCGTTTTCGAATGTCCAACTTTTTTTTTGGTTAGTATACAGGGTCTCCCATATTCGACGGACCCATCTGGCAACGCCATAACTTTTGACAGAGATGTCAGATCGCTTAATGACATACCGCGTTTGAAGCGTCAGTCCAAGCAGATTTTTACCATGGAACAATACAGGCCACGCGAGCGCTCTGAAATAGTTGATATTTACATTCAACAGAAGAAGTCAAGTCAACGTGCTTTTAAAATATTAAAAAATGTGAGAAGTGCGCCTTCTAAGAACACCATTAAGCGTTTATACGAAACATTTTCGACTGGTGAGGCTCTTTCTAATCCGAAGAGGCCAAATAAAAGTCGACCAAGGCGATCGGCCGAGAATATCGCTGCCGTACGAGCCAATGTTGAGAGGTCCCCAAGAACATCCCAAAAACGCCGTTCTCAGCAGTTGGGCATGGCTCGGTCCACTTTACAACGGATTATTCGCGTTGATTTGCATTTGTTCCCGTACAAAATTCAATTGACGCAAAGATTGTTGCCTGCGGACAAGCCTCGTCGATTGGAATGGGCCCAACGAGTCCGTGGGTCCGTCGAATATGAGCAACCCTGTATTTAGGTGTTTTTTTAGTTATATATACCTTATAAATAAAATTTGATAAACATAGGTAGCAGATTCTTCAATCAATTTAAAAATTAATTACCAAAATATTCAAAATTATTTTAGGAATACATATAATAAAAGGATGTTGTACATCTTTTGTATGCTACTATGTTTCTATACTACTATAGAAAACAAATATTTTATAAATAGCGGTGAACACATTTTATTAAAATATCTTTAAAAGATGATAATATAAACATTTAAATTTATTTAAAAAAAAAAATTGGTTTCTTTAATTTTGACAAAAAGAAAATAATATGTATATACATTTCTACAGTAATATAATATACTGTAAACTTGTATTTAGAAATGTTTATAAATTCTTCGGCAAAAATACAATACATACTATACTTTATTCTTATACTTGAAGTATGTATTGTAATAAATGAATCATCCATTTTTTCTTTATGTGTACGCCAAGCAACAAGCGACAACACAACCTCGTCGATCAAATGAGATAGCTCGACTGAATGAAGTCGAGCTCTCATTCAATGTGTGTGCTCATGTACACGCGAAAGGAAAAACCCCGGGTAGTGCTTTTGAAAAATGATTTTGTATCAATTTCCGTAAATATGGGTTTATATTTGCGGTTTATATTCCTGACACAGGGATGATAATTGAGAGTAACCAAATGGTACAAAAATCGTTCTAAAAAGGTAATTTTTCGACCCAAAAAATACCAATGTTTGTACTAGCCTATACCACATTGTTGGAGCAAAATAAGCACACATATAATTTTGCTTCATTTCAAAATCGTAGAGGTCGCAAATATAAACCGATATTTACGGAAATTGATACAAAATCATTTTTCATCCCTATAGAAAATGGGGCATATCGGTCCACGTTTTGATTTAGACTCTACATATATAGGGGAACATTTCAATTAGAATTCATGACTCTCTAGAGAACAAATTTTTAGCCGATTATGATGAAATATGTTTCATATTGCATAAAATCATCTGTAGAAAAAAGTGATTCATGTCGGTCCAGTTTTAGTATAAAATTAATTGACTTTACATTTTATTTTATCCAGTATCGCTCCTTGTTAGAATTGCTTCACGTTTTGATATACGATTATACCCCACGTGATGGTTCCAAACGAATTTGAGTTGTTGGTATAGATGCCATGTGTACGACTCATTTTTTTTTAAAGTGTATATTATTTTCGCTCAAAGAGATGTTTGATAAATAAAGTATCAAATGTGCCGCGATAGTATCACGGTACTTTGAGGGTCTGAAAAGTACCAAAAAAAGTACTAAAGTATCAAATCATCCCTGTGTTAACAAATTAACTTCATTATAAAACTGCGATGGGCACACAATACTTCTACAAAATGTTTATGGATTTGTGAGAAGTGTTAACACTCTCTTTATGAACTGCGAGAAATTGTATTTGCATTTTCCTAACATATATTTGTTGGGTAAGATAATAAATATAGTGGACAACGAACATCATTAAGTAGATTTGGGGTTATTATACGCGTATATAAATAAATCGAACTTTAAATATGTTATGATCAGCCACATACATACATATTTATTATGCTATGTAAAGTAATCAATCCAAATTTTCCAATAAAAGTACTGCATACTCGTATTGATTATGCCATATTCTTTATTTTTTCTATTAACCGTTTTCGAGTGTCCAACTTTTTTTTGGTTAGTATGTTTTAAAAAATTCGTTACTTTATTTAATTTTGACAAAAAGAAAATAATATATACATTTCTGCAGTAACGTAATAAATAATTTAAACTTGTATTTAGAAATGTTTGTAAATTCTTCGGTAAAAATACAATACATACTCAACTGTATTCCTATACTTGAAGTATGTGTTGTAATAATTGTATCATCCATTTTTTTCTTTATGTGCACGCTAAGCAACAAGCGACGACACAACCTCGTCGATCGAATGTCCAAGCGCGACTGAATGATATAGGGATCTATAAATCGAGTTTCGACTAATCGATTAATCGACTTTTGATTGGAAAAAGTCGAAATGTCGAAATCGATTTTCACCAAGCAAAAAGTTGAAAAATCGATTTATCATTTCGCCTTTTTTCGATTTTTATCCGACGGCGGAATATCAACCGAAATCGATTACCATTTCGACTTTTGTCGAGTTTGGCCTTACTTAAATAGACGGCGGCTTGGAACTTCTCCAACCAGTTCAAACGCTTTTTAGGAAAGAGTCGGAAAGAGCTCTCTCCAACAAACTTTGACACTTGCTTGGAAAAAATTGCCGAGTATAAATAAATATTTAAGTTGTCTGATTGGAAAATATTGCCAGAAAAATGGTGGAGAAATGCGACCCTGTGAACGTACAAGGGTGTGAACATACAATTTTGGTATTGCAGCGTTAGCAGAACAAGTCATTGTGAGATAATTTGCAGATTGTTAGATGTGTGAAGTTTATGCATGGGACAACGGCGCAATGGTCAAAAAAACATTTTATTGGTAACACTGTCTATAAAATATTTGTATTATCCTGCATATAAATATTTACAAAATATATTGTAAATATATGAAATTGTATAGTTTTCTTGCAATCGTCTAAACTGTCAATTCACCTTTGCCTAACAATCTATCATTGTCCGTACATTTGCAACACTTTAACAGGGCTGAAAACGTTGTCCGATCAGGTTATCGTGAATATTTAGTTTTAGTTGCTTGGAATCTGCGTAATGGAAAAGAAACAAAAAAAAGAGACAAAAATCGGTTTAAGTCAAAACCGAAAAGTCGAAAAAAATCGATTTTCCAAAAAGTCGATTATCCAAATAATTGAAAAGTCGAAAAATCGACTTTTCACTAAATCATGAATGTCGAAAAGTCGAAAAACCGACTTTTTGTCTCAACTATAGATCCCTAGAATGATAGTGAACTCTCATTCAATGCATGATACAATAATTGTAAAGGTAGTCTCAAGCTAACAGCTGATTAAAATTTTTTTATTTTGGCGTGTTTGACAGCATTTTGGTTGTCAATCTCATTGTTTACATTCCAAATGTTTGTTTACATTTTTTGACAGCAGTGGAGAGCAAAACAAGGAAACGTATGAGTTTAAATTGAAATTGGAAAAAAGTAATAGGAAGTGAAAAAATAAGACGGAGTGAAAAATTATAATATAAAGTGGAGAAAACAATAAAAAATTATTGTTGTTTTAAAATTATATTGTGTGTTTGTTTTTATTTTAAAAAATATATGCTTTTCTAATAAGAAAAAATGCGCAAGTGTCGCATTTGTGACAAACGTGATCCATGGTCATCACGTTTGTGGATTGTTTTTCAAAATACCGAAAGATGGAGAGCTCCGATGGAAGTGGTGTCAGGCTAGTGGTATTGCATTAGAAAGCGGTCAGTTCATCTGCGACGATCATTTTTTGCCCTCGTATATTGTAAGAGGACCAAAAAAGAGCGTGCTATTGACTAATGCAATACCATTTGTTGTGTCTGATCTGTGTCAAACGCCACCTCTAGAGTAAGTAACTCCAGTATTGGAAGCAATGAATATTTATGTCCTTTTTCTGATTTAGTGTCAGTTTTCCATCGATAAGCTCCGACATTAATTTTAATGACGAGATGTATATGTCCTTTGGGTTAGTAAGAAACATATCAGTATAAATAAATTTTTTAAATTTTTATTTACAAATCTTTTTCTAGTATTCTTCTTGAAAATCCCTTGGAATACACAGATATGCGAACAGAAACAGAGTAAGATTATAAAATTAAATACTTCCTTCATCACTCTATGGCGGCACATATTGAACATTCGTTATTAAATATCAATTACGGCTTTAATTTTCTAATAAATATTAATATTGACCACAGTTTCTCGTTCATTAAATTTATTTTATTGTATATGTATACTATTTAACACTACCTCTAGATGCATCGATTTTGAATACACTGTAGAACTCGTAGACAATGAGACACAGACAGAGTAAGTTTTCAAAATCGTAATTTAAAACCATTTTGTACATAAAAATTTAAACTCCGCCTAGACACATAACAATTTATTCGGAAATGCAGAGACAAGCGTCAGGGAACAAAAAATTAATTAGAAAACTTCAAATGGAAGTCGAGGATTTGAAAATCCAACTGGAACAAGCAAAAACGTTCAACAGCCACCACTGACATACGTGGCGTTCGATTGTTGCGTTCCAGGGATGTTTGTGACGTTTATCCTTATTGCGGCACACGGTCACGTTGCTTAGGCTGTCGAATGGTTTGCATGGTTTCTCCTGTGGCCGTCGTTTCTCTATTTACACTCGATAAGGGGGAGGAGAACCGTTGTCTTCAGTACTCGTTGTTTTCTTGCAAAAAATTCTTTTTCGTTGCCTTTGTGGTTTTCGCATTGCTGTAGCCCAAGATTCCAAATTCTTGGCGAAGAATTTAGCTGCAACTGCCACATCACATCTCAAACTACTGCACTTTTTACGTCTTCTCTTCGATGAGGTACCTTGGCCAGTACCACCGGAGGGTGTCACATTAAGATAACAAAAATCAAAATCGAGATTTTATGACATTTTTATTTTTCTTCACTAACTTTTGTTATTTAACAAACAAAATTCCGAGTTTGTTGTTGTGCTCACTCTGTCACTGACGTCTATCTGTCAGTTCAATTTGACAACCAAAATGGCAAAAATACGCAGGGTTGTACCGGACTTTTTGTTGTTGGGCATATGAGACTACCTTTACAATTATTGTATCATGATTCAATGTGTGAGCTCATGTACACGTGAGAGGAAAAACCCCTGGTAGTGCTTTTGCCCATCGCTGTTATAAAATATGAATTTACTTTTGGTATTGATTTAACTTAATATTGGCCCTTGTATAAAACATAATTTAAATTATCGGGCTACAGCAATTATGTACGTATTTTGAATTACCATGTGCATATCATTTCAAGCAAATTCCGAAACATTTTCTTATCTAGTCTCAAACCAGTAGTTTGAAAAGCAAATGAGAATTATATTTTCTGCCAGTTTCTTTTTATGATCTTTTCGCTCAAATTGAAGAACTCAATAACATCCAATTATATTGCTTTAATCATGATTTCCATTACAATTTGAATTAAGGTTTAAAACCTAACATTGCGCTAACTTGATGCATCGTATATAAGCCATTGGTTCATTGCATATTTATTTGTATATACTCTAAACGGTACCTCTTAAACTATGAATACGGTTCGTCACACAAACATACATACAAATCGTCCGTCCAACCAGTAATAGGTTATTGAACTTATCAGCTGTATTTAAAACTTTCATTTGGTAGTAATGAAGCAACAGTGTCATTAAAACTGTTTTCTTTGTTTGTTATATATGTACGTACGTATGTTTGATTGATTTAGTTTTGCAATGACCACAACAATAGGCGTGTTTTCGTTACACCATAACTGTTTAATTTGTATGGGGAGCTAAGTACTTTTAAGCACTATTAGTTCTCGATGAAGTTTGGTGCTTGTGTTCATGTCTTAATCGAGTATGATGTTGCCAGTTTGGGCACCCTATATTAAGCAATATGGCATCCCATTTTTGGGGAGATTGTTATCAATTATTGTGAATTAACGGGAAGAAGAAGAACAAAAATAGGAAATTATTTTAATATTTGCAAAAAGAGTGTAAACAATTGAAAATAGAATAGTAAATATATGTTTTATAAATACTTTTCACGATTTTTTTGTCTGTTTCGCACTGTTCTTTCTTCGCAACTCATGATAGTGAAAATCCGCCACTTATTGCCAACATATATGCCAGTTAGTGGAAGTCAGTTGTTTTCGTTGCAAAGTGCTAAACTAAAATTGCTTGCATGTAACGAAAACATGACTAATACAATGAGAACAGAGTCTCATTTTCTTTTCATTTCTGCCAAATAACGTAATAGAAACATTATTTTTCATACAATTAAATACACTTTAATTTTATACTTTAAGTTTTGATATTCAAAGTTAGAATGGTAAAATTTTTTTTGTATATCAATATATATTCAAATTGGTATTTCAAAATACAACTTGAATTTTGAAATCTACCTTATGCGAAATGAAGATTCTTATTAAAAAAACGTATAACATGTTTATAATGTGCTAACTTAAAGTCATTTGGTCGTCCGCGACTATGATTTAGGGTATGAAACAGTGGGTCCAACAATTCATTACGTTCAATTTGGTTTTATTTGTGGTGGACAGGATGGGTGGGCAATGTACAATTACATCTTTAGTACACATGTTTCGGCTAGGTATTTCGGAGATCTATTTCTTTTCCTCATCTCTTCTTCCCCCTTCTATTTATATCTCAACTATTAAGCACGCAAAACATCTAAAATTTTAAGTAGCAACTTTTGGTCGGAATGATAGCAAAAACCCAACCCACCGACGAGCGATAAGGCTGGACCAGTTGCGTGCTGTCGCTGTGATTTCCTTCCAACAACCAACGGTTAAAATTTCATAAATTCAACCTACGCTTTAGCAAGCGTAGGTTGCATGCTACACTCCCCTATAGAGGTCGCTCCAAGATACGGTTTTTGAGGAATATTTATTTTTATTTTTTTTTATTTAAAATTGTTTCCTTTATTCAGTTGGTTTTAAATTAATACATATTATGAGATTTTACAATAGATGTATTACAGCAATAGATATCGATTCAGATAGACCATTTGTACAAATATAATATCACAGATTAAGGTGAAAAAATTAGGTATGAAAAACCTTTGAGAGACATTATGTATTTAAGAAATTTACGAAACCTTATGTATTAATCTACTTTTTTGCAAAAGAAAGTTATACATAATGTTTATATTAAATTTCTAATGATATCAAAATTAGACATTCTGCATCGTTCTTCGAATGACAGAGTCAGCAGTCTTAGAACCATGTGTATGGTTTTGTGTTCGTAATGTGTATGTAGGTGATGTGTGGAATGTCTCCAACTTAGCCCATGTATGATTTTCAGGTTCTTGTTTTGGATTATTTGTAGTCTTTTAATGTGACTTATGGCTGTGAACTTGTACCAGGATTGACAAGCATAAGTCAATATCGGCCGGATGCACATATTGTATAACAATAATTTGTTTTTTAAATTAAGTTTCGATTTTCTATTCAACAGAGGATATAATGTTTTTCCACAGTTTATAGCTTTTTCACACACCGAGCGAATATGTTCTGCAAATGTAAGTTTGTAGTCCAATGTTACTCCTAAGTACTTTACAGACTTTTTAATTTCAATGCAGTTACCTTGCATTTGCAGTGGAATAGATGGGATGCGTTTCGGAGATTTATTAAACGGGAAAATTATAGCTTGTGTTTTTTCATGGTTGATTTTAATTTTCCACTTATTAAAATATTTTTCAGTGTACTTAAGAGATTCCGAAAGTTGCTTAATAATGGCATTTGAAAGTTTACCGCTGCATAAAATCGCGCTGTCATCTGCGTAGAAAGCCGCGTCGTGGTTCCTTTTAATTGAAATATCAGATGTATATATTGAATATAGAACTGGTGATAAAACAGATCCTTGGGGAAGTCCAGCCGGTATGCATCTGATGGTTGACGAGCTGCTTTGGACTTTGACAAAGAATGTTCTATTCTTTAAAAAACTGTTAATTATTTTTTGCAGATATAGTGGAAACGCTAGTTTATTAAGTTTATATACTAAGCCATCATGCCATATTGAGTCGAACGCCTTTTCGATATCCAGTAAGACAACGCCGGTACTATGTCTTGCTGATTTATTGTTTTTAATTATGTTAATAACTCGTCTAATTTGGTGCACAGTCGAGTGTTCTTTACGAAATCCAAATTGTTTTTTATGTAATATGTTGTTATTATCTGCGTGTCTCATTATACGTTTATAAATCACTTTTTCAAACAGCTTGTCTAATACGCTTAGTAAGCTTATTGGTCTGTAACTATTTGGGAGTTTTGGATCTTTTCCTTTCTTCGGAACAGGAATAACTTTAGCCACTTTAAATACATCGGGGAATACTCCCTTTCTAATGAAAGAATTGAATATTTTAGCAAGAGTTGTGAAAAATAATTGAGACATGTTTTTTAAGACGATGTTGTGGATATTGTCAAATCCTGGAGATTTATTATTTTTAAAGTTGAAAGCGATTTCCGATAGTTCGCTGGCATTTGTCAGGTTCACCGAGCTTAGGGATCCAATAGATTCAATTTCAACTTTTCTGGTCAATTTCTTGACTTTTGAGTCCAACGGTGAAGGGTTGTTATGTGTAGTAGAATGAGTTTTCTCAAACGCGTCTGCAATTTTGTTTGCTATACATTCCGAAGACGAAACATCAACTCCGTTAACTGTCAGGGTCGGAATAAAATTCGGTTTACACCTTATTAATTTTGAAAGTTTCCAAAATTTTTTGCTGCCTGAAGGAAGCTTGGATATGACTTTAGACCATCTAGTATTCCTATCATTATCGAGATGGAAATCTATTAACCTATTTAGTTGTTTCAATGTACTGGCAAGTGAGGCTCTACGGTGAGAATCTAGACATCTCTGATATTTCCTTTGAAATATTTTTCTTTGTTTGATCAGGCTAAGACTTGTATCAGATAATCGACGTTCATAGGACGTTGATTCTCCAAATGGAACTTTTTCATCTACAGCTTTCATTATGTTAATAATTTTTCCAAGTGAGTTGATTTCATCATCAGTTGTAGAGATCTGGGATTTGATTTTGTTATCAACCCATATTCTGATTGAGTTCCAGTCAGCTAGATGGTATAGGGGGAATCTCTTAGAAATGCATGTGACAGAACCATATATATGACAGGTGATAGGAACATGGTCAGAGTTTAATGTGTTTGGATGCGTTCTTAGGTCAGATGTTATTAAAGATGAATTAGATATTAGGATATCTACTGTCGATGGAGTCGTCGGAACAAAGTTTTGGCTAAAACGAGTTGGGCTAGGAGGATAATAGATGTAATAATTGGATTGTATAAGTTGGTTGTACAAAATATTCCCAGCTTGGTTATTACAGGAACAATTCCAGCTAGTATGCTGCGCATTAAAATCTCCAAACATAAGGAATTCATTACTATGTTTAGTAAGAATTTGGAGATCATCTTTAAAGTTACGGGTATAATGCGGCGAATATGCAGCCTTTATTGAAACGGGAATACCATTTATTTTAATTGAAATTGAGATATTTTCTATACATGATGTTTTGTTGAGTGGTAAAAGGGAGTGTTCGATAGATTCTCTGATTCCAATTAAAACCCCGCCGCCATGCGAAGTCCGATCTCGTCTATATATTTTATATCCGCTGATATTTAATTTGTGTTTTGGTTTTAAAAATGTTTCATTCAAAAGAATTATGTCTATTTGCTTTTCTTTCATAAAATGTTCCAACTGCATAATTGCTGAATTAGTCGTTATGCCTTGACAATTCCAGTGCATAACATGAATATCATTTATGTTTTGAGGATTATAATGCATGTCTCAACATCATTCCTAACACTCTCAATTTATCATATTTATTTCTACATTGTTGTAGAGCATCGATGGCTTCGAAATAAATATCGAGCAATTTATCGTTCGATAGATCGTCGGAATCGTCATAATGACCATTATGGCTTGTTACCTTGGAGTACAACTCTTTTTGGCTGGCAGCTGTACGAGCTCTAGCACCGCCAGCTGTTGGGTGAACAGCTGATCGAGCGAATGACCTACTAGTGCCCGGCGATGGATCGTCAGCCGGTCTCACATGTGTTCTCGAGTATTCAGGTGACATATCTACAGCTGGGTGAACATATGACTTGCACATACCTGGGGTGTTTTTGTAAACAGGTGATGGAAAATCATCTGGACCACAAAAGAATTCGGGAAGTTTTCTTGGATTTTGGCGAGAAGATGTAATTCTACTGCGGATCTCCAAATAGTCTTGTCTACAAGGGCATCGGGGGTCATCAGCTTTATGGTTGACATTACTCAAGTTTTTCTTCACACAATTGAAACATTTATACACAACAGGGCCTTCGTGTTGTGTTTTATTTAGAGTGCAAACCGACAGGTCATGGTTTCCGGCACAAGCTGAACAGACGGGCGAACGATGACAGTTTCTAGAACCATGACCAAACATTGAGCATTTATTGCATTGAGTTGGGCCTTTGTTGCCCTTAACTGGGTTCCTCCACTTCACGGCAATACCATAAAAAAAGCGAATTTGTCTAATTTCTGCTTTAGAAACTTGTTGTCTGTCAAATTCGATCATGTATATCGCATCGTCGATATTAGAGCGATTCGTAGTAATTTCCTTGATACTAACAGGCACAATATTGTGAGAATCTTTAAATTCCTCCATTATTTCTTTAGTGCCTAATTTGTGCAATCCGAATAACACGAGTTTGAACATTTTATGGTTCTTCACTTGATGAGTATAAAATTTATAATCCATTTGAGTCAGTTTCTTAATAGCTTCTTCGTACAAAAGCATTGAACTGGATATTATTTTAGTTCCAATTGACATTTTCTGGAATTTGTATTGGTTTCCCATAATTCGGATCACAGTGGAGAAACTGGAACTGTCGTCGACCACTATCGGTGGAAACTTTTCTTTTGGGGTATTAACTTGGCTCTCTTCATCGCTTGAAGCGTCCATATCTTCTACTTCAAGATCCTTGAATCGGTTGCTTGAAGCAATGAAACTAGAAGTCTTTTGGGATTTGAAGCGCGGGTTGCTCCCGGCAAACTTAGATTTCCTTTTCACATTCCTTGTTGTCATATTCACTACAATATGACAAAAGGATTAAATAAACAAATTGATTTTTTTGTAACTTTTGGTGAAAAATTTCGCTTGCACAGAAAAATGCGTGTGGCATCAGCTGATTACCAAAACGAACTGGTTTTTGAGGAATAGATTTTTGGTTTTTAAAGCAATTTTGCTGAAACTATGTAGTTTGTATTCTATTTTGACTAAAATTCATCACAGTAAAAAATTTGCAAACCGGTTCATATTAGGCTTATTTAAATCATAAGTACCACATTTTGAGCGAATCTTTCCAATTTGTGCTTCATTTATCTGGCAACATAGTTGCGTTCAGACGTGTTTATAGTGGCTCTCACAAAAATTCTATTAAAAAATTATTTTCTTTGGGATTAACCCTGCTAAAGCATATAAAGCGAGTTGGACGCTATTAACAAGTGATTTGGTTATAATTCTGTGTTAAAGTTTATTGCTAAAATGTAACTTTTTGCAAGAAAAATAATCAAGTTAAAAATCATAGTGCTTGCTGTGTTGGTTGTTCATAAATAAACAAAGGAAATTTAAACAAAAAACAACTATTCGTGCATGTCTCTCACTCCCTCCGTTGAGAGGCGGTTAAGTCTTAATGGCAGAAATGCGTACATTTCTGTGACAAATACAGAAAGTAACGCAACAACAACGCCTAGAAGAGATGACAGCCTCTTTTTGACCGCCAAAACCCCAAACAATGCGCGCTCTTTCTCACCGCAGTTGTCAAGTAGTGAAACAAATCAAATAGGAATGCTAACAAATACAATGCAAAATAACGTAGTGCCTAAAAGTATGCTTTCAAGTTCAGTAGCTAATCCGAATGGAAATAGTGTTGCCACAGCAACAGGAACAATCCCCAAAGGTACAAATCCAAACAGTACAACGGGCAAAGATGAGAAAATACAAACTGGTATAGATAGATATATTTTAGTGACAAAACGAAAGGCAAGTGCAAGGTCTCCTCATAAGGAACCAGATCCCAAAGTTTCCAAAGGAATGAATGCGGTAAGTTCGAACCGATTTGACCTCCTCAGCTCTGAGGATAGTAATGAAGAAACAAATGAAACTATAAGAGAACCCAAACCACCTCCGCTTTTCTTGCGGGAACAAACAACTAACGCGTTGGTAAATAAGCTGTCCCAGCTACTAGGCAAAGAAAACTTCTATGTTGCTTCACTTCGTAGAGGCAATGTATACGAAACCAAAATTCAGACACACACCGAAGTGTCTTATAGAAAGGTGGTTGGGTTGCTCGATTTAGAGAAAAAGAATTACTACACTTACCAGCTTAAGAGTTCAAAAGGTCTTGTGGTAGTAATTAAGGGTATTGATAGTACAGTTTCAACAGCTGAAATAATCGACGAACTCGCTAAAGAGGGTTATGAAGTTAAATCCATAATAAACATTATAAATAAAAAGAAAATTAGTCAGCCCATGTTTAAGGTTGAACTAACTTTTGATTCTTCAAGAATAAAGAAAAAAGGCGCACCTCATCCTATTTACGACCTAAGATATTTGTGCAACCGTAGAATTCGAGTCGAGGAACCTTTAAAACGAGCCGATCCTCCCCAATGTACAAATTGTCAAGAATTTGGACACACCAAGGCATACTGTAAATTACCGGCCATTTGTGTCAGATGTGGCGATGTGCACAAGTCCGTTGACTGTCCCCATCCTAGAACAGATACCGGCGTAAAAAAATGTAGTAACTGCGGTGAGAATCATACAGCAAACTACAGGGGTTGCCCTGTCTATAAGCACATGAAAAAATCAAACAATGTTAATAAAACTCCAACATATGCAAGCTATATTCCATCGCCTTTCCCAGGCTTAAGAACTGTATCTCCTACAGAAAATGCTAGTTCTAGCGATCCAAACGTAAACCGAATCCCAAAGAATACAATTCATCCAAATATGTCATACGCCCGTATGACAAGAAATGGTAATTCGTTACCCCCTCAATTTCCCCTCGAAACCCCAATAGAAAAATTAATAGAAACTATGAATTCATTCATGTTGAATATGCAAAGCATGATGCAAGAAATGATGAGAAATCAAAGTATGCTTATGCAACTCGTGTTAAATCAAAAATAAATCCAATGAGAATTTGTTATTGGAATGCAAACGGCCTGAGCCAACACAGAAATGAGGTAGAAAATTTTCTCCGAAACCACTGTATAGATATTTTATTAGTCTCTGAGACACATTTTCAACCAGAAATTGTTTTAGGATACGTGGTTATTCCACATACGATACTAAACATCCTAGCGGGAGAGCCTGTGGTGGTACAGCTCTTATTGCCCAAAATAAAATCAAACATTATCCTATGCCCGAATATAGGACTGAGCATATACAAGCAACTTCTATCGCTATCACAGGCACAAATCTGGTGATATCGTCGATATATTGTCCCCCTAGGCACAATATTAACAAAGATCAATTCATAGAGTTCTTCTCCACTCTTGGCACAAAGTTTTTGGTAGCAGGTGACTACAATGCCAAGCACACATTTTGGGGCTCTCGCCTCACTACTCCAAAAGGTAGACAACTACTTAAAGCCATAACATCTGCTAAACTAGATGTAGCTTCGAGCGGTCACCCAACATATTGGCCCTCAGATCTGAACAAAACGCCTGACCTTATTGATTTCGCTATAATAAAAACAAGTAAGAAAGTTTCAGTCGGGTAAACCGACTAAGGTATACCCTCACTTTGTGAGTAATGTAATATATAACATTACACCAATAAATCTGTCAATTTGTGTGGGAGGTACCAGAAGGGGTTTTCCAAATACACATATTTTTCGGTAAACAGTACATTCTTAAATACATTGCATTGTGCTGAACTATAAGCGTTTGTGTGCACTGGTATATTAAAGTTACGAGCTATGTAATTTTGGTATGATTTGGTCATTTTGTGTGGGAGGTACAAAAAGGGGCGGGGTGATAACGCCCACTTTTTACAGGACTATAGGCACTACAACAGCATTACACTGTACAAAATTTCAAGTATTTGTATGCACTGGTATTAAAGTTACAAGCCGTTTACTTTGGTACGAAACGGGCCATTTGTGTGGGCGGTACCAAAAGGGGCTGTACAATGATGCCCATTTTTTACCGGACTATAGGCGCTACAAAAACATTATACTGTAGAAAATTTCAAGCATTTTTATGCACTTGTATTAAAGTTATAAGCAGTTAAATTTTGATGCAAAATGGTCCATTTGTGTGGGAGGTACCAAAAGGGGCATGCCAACTTCACCCATTTTTCTCGAGATAATAGCGACTAATATACTAATATTATGTGCAGAATTTCAAAAGATTCGAATAAGTAGTATAGAAGTTATTAAAGAATCAATATTTCACTAAATGTTAACCCTTTGTGTGGGAGGTACCAGAAGGAGTAGACCAATATGGCCCATCTTCGAACTCATCCGGAGATAGATCAAAATATTACCACATACCAAATTTGAAGTCAATCGGTTACTCCTTTCGAGAGTTATCGTGCGCACCAGCCAGCAGACACACAGACAGACAGACAGACGGACGGACATTGCTCATTCGACTTAAAATGACCCAAAACGGATTTCCTCCGAACATACTTAGGGTCTTAGATCACTCCTTCGATGTGTTATACTTTTTTCCGTAGCAAATGATATATACCCTCGTCACACTAAAGTGAGGGTATAAATATAAGGCGTGAACAATTATCTCTATGTCCATCACTTGATCTATCATCGGATCATTCGCCTACCATTTTGACACTGCTTTACAACAATCATGAAAATGGGTGTGACAGTTTGCCCAACAAGTATACCAACTGGCTAAAATATACAAAATACGTTAGCTCACACCTATCCGATGGTGTATCGTTACGTACAACGGATGAAATTGAAGCCGCGGTAAACCTATTCACAGACGTTGTAAACAGTGCTGTTAAAGTGGCTACTCGAAAAAGCGCATTCAAAAGAGATAACTCCAATAACCCAATAGGCATCCAAGCGTTAATCAATGAAAAAAGAAGCGTAAGAAGAGAGTGGCAACAATATCGCTCCCCAGCACTGAGAAAAAGACTAAAAAGTTGCCAGAAGAGATTGAAATCAGCCGAGGAAAGTGATCTAAAAATATATTTGCAATCTATGGATCCAACCCAGAAAACAGATTATAGTCTCTGGAAGGCCACAAAAAATATGCGAGGTCCTGTTGCGCATGAATCGCCAATTCGCCTTGAAAATGGGAACTGGGCAAAAAGCACAGAAGAGAAAGTAAATGCATTCGCAAACTACCTCGAGTCCGTTTTTACACCCAACAGTGATACATCTGAAATCTATCAGCCCGTGATAGATATAATTCCTCGCCCACACTATCCGCCCGTGATAAACGACACAATTCCTCGCCCAATCTATCCGCCCGTGATAGATGATACAATGTCTCACACAATCTATCCGCCCGGGATAAATGACTCAATTCCTCTCCCAATCTATCAGCCCGTTATAGATGACATAACTTCTCGCCCAATCTATCTGCCCGTGATAGACGATATAACTCCACGCCCAATCTATCCGCCCGTGATAGATGATTTAATTCGTCGCCCAATCTATCAGCCCGTGATAGATGATATAATTCCTGGCCCAATCAAGCTTAGAATAAAGGATGTTGAAAAATCTGTCAAAGAACTAAAATTAAAGAAATCGCCCGGAGGAGATGGTATAACAGCGAAAATGATTAAAGAACCGGTGTTACGTGGGTAAACTATTCAATCATCCAAACATCCTGGCTCGAGAACTACTAAATTTTGAAGGTCATGACCGCCTTAGAAGGAGAGATACGCTGGACATGATATAAATTAAAACAAATCCTTATCAAAATCTAAAACAAAAAAAATGAAATGAAATTATGAATTCCTAAATTTGAAATGTAAACCTTTTTGTTTAAGTAAAAAAATCGTGTAAAGTCTCAATGGTTTATTCGCAATGGCAATAACCCAGAGAATAGTATTTTAGGTTAAGATTTGTCCACTTATTGTTATTTTCATTGTATAATAATGAAAGATTCAATAAAAAAATGTAATGAATTGGAAAAAAAAAAATAATAAGACAAGAATTCATCACATCATTTTTTTTTTAAATCAGTGCATGTTTTGTTGTATTCCACCCATAGATTTCGCTCCCAAAAAGGCTTGTTTAAGCCATAAACACCACATTTTCTAAGGAATGTAGCTGAAACTTTGCAGTTTGAGTTTTCTAAGGAAATTCAAAATTTTGACCCATAATTAGTGTTAAAACCAGTAAGGAAATGCTATATAATACCCTACACCACACTTGTAATATTGAATAACTCTGATATATAAATTTTGTAATTCATGTATAAATTGTTTACATAAATTTACTTTTGGGACATTTTATACTTAAATAATACCCTGTACCACGGTGTGGTGTAGGGTATAAAAACGATTGGATCTAAAGAGCCAAATCGGATGAAACATATGTATGGGAGCTATAGCTAAATCTTAACCGATTTTCTTCAAATTTGGCAATGTTGGTTCATGGATCAAGAAACTCTACCATTCTAAATTTCAAAACGATTGGATGTAATATATCTATAGAACTAAAGGGCCAAATCGGACGAAACATATATATGGGAGCTAGGTTAGGTTAGGTTGAATAGAGGAGACGTTTAAAACGTCTCATGTCCATGGACATACACTTAAGCTAGTGGTTCGGCCTGTTGTGCGCTCCTTATTTATGATTTTCATACCCCACGGATTACAGAAAATCGGTACTAGACACGTATTTTCTCAGTATCTTCCAGTCATATCTTATGAGATGAGTCAAGTCTGGCAATATGTCGGAACCGAAATATAGGGATCTTGCATGTGTGAAAGCTATAGCTAAATCTTAACCGATTTTCTTCAAATTCGGTAGTGTTGGTTCATGGAAGAAACTCTACCATTCTAAATTTCAAAATGATTGGATTTAAAATACAGCACAGGACTAAAGAGCAAAATCGGACGAAACATATATATGGGAGATATAGCTAAATCTTAACCGATTTTTTTCAAATTCGGCAATGTTGGTTCATGGATCAAGAAACTCTACCATTCTAAATTTCAAAACGATTGGATGTAAAATACAGTTTCTATAGAACTAAAGGGCCAAATCGGACGAAACATATATATGGGAGCTATAGGTAAATCTTAACCGATTTTCTTCAAACTCGGTAGTATTGGTTCATGGATCAAGAAACTCTACCATTCTAAATTTCAAAATGATTGGATGCAAAATACAGGTTCTACAGGACTAAAAAGCAAAATCGGACGAAACATATATATGGGAGCTATAGCTAAATCGTAACCGATTTTCTTCAAATTCAGTAGTATGGATTCATGGATCAAGAAACTCTACCATTCTAAATTTCAAAACGATTGGATGTAAAATACAGCTCCTATAGGACTAAAGGGCCAAATCGGACGAAAGATATATATGGGAGATATATCTAAATCTGAACCGATTTCAACCAAATTCAATAGGGATCTTTACAGCTGCGAAATACTCTAAACTGCAAAATTTCAGAATGATCGAAATCAAATTGCGACCTGTAGTCGACGAACAACTTTACATGGACAGACGGACGGACGGACAGACATGGTTAAATCGACTCAGCTAGTGATTCTGAGTCGATCGGCATACTTTAAGGTGGGTCTAGCTGTGTTATGTGTTATGTCCTTTTTGTCCTACCACGCTTATGTAGCGAGATATTTGCATTTTAAATTTTGCTAAGGAAATTTAAAATGTTAACCCAAAATAAGTGATACTCCAATTTAGCCGTTTTCGTCGTATGACGCTTATTTAGCGAGATATTTATATTTTAAATTTTGCTAAGGAAATTCAAAATTTTGGCAAAATATAAATGAAAATTAAATTTAGTACTTATAGTTTTACGATGCTTATTTAGCGAGATATTTGCATTTTAAATTTTGCTAAGGAAATTCAAAATTTTGACCAATAACACTGTGATACAAAATCGAACTTTCCGAATGGGAATGGGATGAGACCAATTGCAAATGAAAGTTGACATTATACATAACAAAACCTTCAAGGGTTTTTTTAGGTCTGTGCGAGATTTTTTTTTTACACGCATTTGATGTTGATGATTTTGGAACGCTGTCTAACAAGAAAAGATCATTGAAAATTTGATAAAATAATGATTATTTATTTTGATTATCATGTAAAGTTTTGGTATCTTACTGTTTTTGGGGTCGAGGAAATCATTTATTACCTACAACTCACGATTCTCTTCGTCTACTGGCACGTACGTTAACGGACGAGAATTTACGAAATTCTCTACTTCTGTAATCATACTTCGCAGCGTTTCGTCATTAAGTGATCTTGTAGGTATTATTTTGTAAAAAATAGTTTTTATTGATCGTACCATACGCTCCCATGCCCATCCCATATGAGGAGCGGAAGGTTGGTTAAAATTCCATTAGGTAGTAGCGGTAGTAAATTCACGTACAAACTCGTTGTAGTCCATATCTCGTATGGCCTCTCGCAGTTCTCGCTCAGCACCGACGAAGTTTGTCCCATTGTCACTATAAATTTCTCTTGGTGTCCCACTTCTCGCAATAAAGTTACGTATTGCTAGAATACACGAGCTGCTGTTTAAAGAATGTACAATCTCAACATGAACAGCTCGAATAGTGAGACATGTAAATAAAGCTCCGTATCTCTTTTCCCTGTGTCGGTTGACAACCACCAGAATCGGTCCGAAAAAATCAAGTCCTGTAAATGTGAAGGGTGCACACCCAGTTAATCTAGCCCTTGGAAGTTTGGCCATCTGGGGGCAAACCGGCAAAGCCTTCTTTATTTTACACATCTGACATTTGCGTGTTAGCGTTTTAAAAGCTGTTCTAAGTCGAGGTACATAATACTTCTGCCGTATTTCGTTAATAGCGGTTTCATGATGATTTCCGTGATGGTACTGAGAATGAAAATGTAGCATTAAAAGCCTTGTTATATAGTTGTATTTTGGCATAATAGCCGGATGTTGAAACACAGGCTTTATCTATTCTCCCATCAACTCGTAAAATTTCATCCTCATCTAAATATGGTGATAATTTATAAATAGAGCTATGTTTATTGATTTTTCCACCAGATTTTAATATATTTATTTCTTCTACAAATTCCTCTTTTTGAGCTTGTTTTATAAGGATAGCCTCAGCTAGTTTCAATTGATCCTGTAATAACCAGCTCCCATTTGCAATTTTACCTTTTTTTACTTTGTTGATGAAATGTATAATATAAGAAATTTCTCTTAAAAGTCTACGCCTTTGGGAAAATCGTTGGACATTTACAAAAGGATAAACTTTCTCAACAATAAGCAAATGTTGCCTCAGCTAACAATCTGTATTAGCCTTCGCGTCATCTTCATTTGGCCATATGCTATGATGTTGCATCAAAAATTCTGGACCATTGAGCCAACGGCTGCTATTTGTTAAGTCCGGTCCCTTTTTTTGGCCATTTCGTTGCGTCGTCCGCGACATTTAATTTGCCGGAAATCCATCGCCATTCACCTAGTTCAGAAATATCAAGTATTTCACTTACACGAAAAGTAACAAACTGGTGGTACCTTCTATGATCGGATCTTAGCCAGCTGATTACTGTTCCAAGAAAAATAGCACTTTCAAGTATATATGTAGAAAGTTTAAAAGATATAGAATCATCTTGTGGTTTCCAAAAAACGCCGAGGACCTTATCGACCTCATTCTCACAGCCCAAGTCAAGATTTTTATGTAAAAGGTTTTGTTATCCAATTAATTTATTTAAAACCTCTTCGTTGTTACATATCCAATTTCTGATATTGAATCCAGCTTTACCATGAATTTACTTTACTTCGGTTGCTAATCTTACAGCTTCTTCAACAGTATCTACTGAATCCAAAAAATCATCGACATAATGATTGTTTTTAATTGCCGACGTGGCTATTGGATAAATTTCAAAATATTTGTCCGCATTCATGTTCTTCACGTACTGTGATATACATGGTGCGCACGAAGCTCCAAATATCATCACATTCATAACGTACACATCCGGCTCTTTATTACTTTCCTCAGTGTGCCATAAAAACCTCTGTACATTACGATCTTCGCTTCTAATAAAAATTTGATGAAACATCTGCTCGATATCTCCACATATGGCCACAGTCTTTTGGCGAAATCGAAGAAGAATAGAAGGGAGAGATGACAACAAATCAGGTCCATTCATTAACATGGAATTTAGAGATACTCCAGGTAAAGTCCAGACAATTCGGACTTTACCTGGTTTGTTTCTGTTGAATATACGAAAAATCGGTAGATACCAAACCGTTTGAGAAGGCATAGAGATTGATCAATTTTTGTTACAAACCTTTCGAAAGATAATCTGATATTGTTTTATGAAAAACCTCGCTCAAATCCTTATCACATTTAAGTCTTTTCTCCAAACATAACAGCCTCTTTTTAGCCATATCATAACTATTAGTCACGTTCGTAGCTTTGAATTGGCAGACGCAAAAGGTATGGAAATTGCTTAGTGAGTATTTTAACATCAATGCTTTGTTGCGGGAGTGATAAATATTTCTCTGTATGAACGTCAGCTGTACGTCCACTGCGTTCTACGTCTCCAGTCCCTTTCAAACACAAAGGTTCAGCAACGCCTGACAAGTTTAAATTGTGTGCTATTTGTTCATCGATTAGACTCGTTGAGGATCCTTCATCTATAAATGCGAAGGTTTTTTTGCCATAAATAGTTATGGGAATAATTTTGAACAAGTTGTTGTTAATCGAGATACTGTGCGTGTTGCAGCTTTGGGATTGATTGTTTTGATTTGTATTCGTTTCTTGTGAATTTGACGTTTTTCTTTGATTATTATCTTCGTTTGATTGGGTTTTGTGAAGAAGAGAGTTATGTTTAAATTCGCAACCGTCAATGCCACAGATGTTGTTGCTATTACACATGCCATAATGTCCATAAACACTCAAACTAATAGATGGTCCGTCCGACTATTTAAAAAGTGACAGTTACAAACGATTAAATTGTTGACATTTGTTTTGCTCTCTTCGAGTTTCTTTGGCATTCTCTTGTTAGCTCTCAAGATTTAATTTGCCGATTTAAAGATGTGGTTTTTGCTATTTTATTTTAAAAATCAATTGTGTTTGCTCCAATTGTGATTGTAAAGTGAAATGTTTGAGGAAAAATGCCAAAAGTATGTATAAAAAATAAAAACTAATTTGTGCTCTTTCTTCTCTTAACTACTAATGTCAAAAATTTAATCGTTCGTAACTCGAGAAATTTGCTTAAGAGAGCGAAGGACCATCTAGTAGTTGAGTGTTTATGATAATGTCTGCGTAGGCACTGTTTGCAGAGTTTGTGTTCTCTCACAATATTCCATCGTTCTACTCGATCAGCTGTTCTAAATCTCTGACATGAGGTAATGTTATTGCAGTCACCATTGCATACTATGCAGTGCGCCTTATTTTGCTCTGTGTGGTTATGTACGAACGCATTTCTTTGCTTACTACGTGAGTGAGATTCTACAGCTGATGATAAATTACTCTCAATCACCCCTATCGAGAATAAAATTCCACACGGAATTTGTTTCCCTGTTCCCTAAATTGCACATTGAAAAGGGAACAAATTCCGTGTGGAATTTTATTCCCGATAAGGGTGAATATTGACACTACTTGCAGAGAGACCGATGTCAAAAATCCATTTAGAAAATTCTGACAAGTTGACTTTCTTATTGTTTTTGGACAAGTTAATTTTGTATGGTCCCCAATTTATTTGGAAATATGAAGGCATTTTAGAAATAAATTCCTGCAGTAAAGAAGAGTTATTTAATTCGTCAAAGAGTCCACATGCACATCTATCGTCGCTTGGAGCCCTTTCACTTGCACGGCAAATGAGGTAATTGTACACTGATAGAAAAAACTTTGTCATTCGTCAAAAGTCAGCTAACGTACGGATAATCCTATTGATGAATTTGTTCGTCGCCCTGACGAATCTCTGTTTAATCTCTGGAAACTATAGTTTCGAGGGTTATCGTTCGCTCCAGTCAGGCTTACGGATGGACGGACATAAGTAAAATGACTTACTGTGTTCGAAAACGGATTTCCTCCGCATAAATTTAGGGTATTAGGCCACTCCTTTGATGCATTACCCTTTTGCTATATGTTATATATAAACTTATTGATATTTGTATTATAAATCAAATAAATCCCCATATTTATACCCTCACCTTATCGAGGAGGGTATATATCATATCATCGTAGGGATGATATGTAATCACCCTGTGGGTTTTTTTATTCCACTAAATAGTACTTGTTCTATCATATCATCGTAGGGATGATATGTAATCACCCTGTGGGTTTTTTTATTCCACTAAATAGTTCTTGTTCTAGTATACTTAAACAGAGATTCGTCATGGCGACGAACAAATTCATAGATAGGATTATCAGTACGTTAGCTGACTTTTGACGAAGCTTTTTCTATCAGTGTATAGAGTTTGTTTGGATTTATTGGTGGTAATGCTCGTATTTTCGTTTTAAGCGAATGAAGAATCTTATCAGGCTGACCAAACAATAATTGTAGTGTCGAAATCGAAGAGGGGACGCAGGATGGATGTATCAGAATATGTTGGGCCGATTGAAGAGCTTCTCCCCGTAGCGCCTTTTGCAGACGAACCAAGTTTTCAGCAGCTGTGAGGCCACATACCTCTGTGGACCAATTATACGTGGAACTGAATAGAGGCCATTCCTCTGGCTTTCCGCTAAATATCGGCAAGTCCTTTGGTACCGACTGTCTGGCATTCATCTGTTGGGAAATAAGGTTTGCATTGATGCTGTTGCGAAGATTACACAGAACAGTTGATGTGGATTGAGTTGTTGTTGGTGCTGCCGAAGATGTACCGCTGAACGTTGCTCTGCTATTATTAGCAGTAGAATTTAAAGAACACCGTGGTGTTGTATTTTGAAATATATTTTGTACAGAATCAATAGGCAAGGGGTTTGTTACAGATTGTGCTAAATTTGAATAATGATTTGTACCGGTGGTTAACGAATTTATTGTTGAATTATGATTTGCCACAAACGTTGTTAGCATGATATTATCATTGCTCTTATCCGGAAGGGCCATATACGTAGTTTCAAATAAATCTTGTTGATTATTTTATGCTGTATGTAGCTGCGGATCAGGTAAACTATTCACCCACTCATGGACAGAGTTCGACGCACGAGAGTTAATGTTATCCAATTCTTCCTCCGCCAGCTCTAATAGTTTGTACTTCTGCTTCAGAAATTCCCGGTCGCGTTCAATAGCAAGGGGTCTCTCTTCTTCGAGCCGTTGAAGTTCCAGATTTCTTCTACGAATAATTGAGTTTCTTGAAGAGGTAGAAGTATTGCAGCGATTACTACATACGGATCGTGGTGAACCTGGAGCTTGAACATCTTCGGTGCACGATAAACATATAAATGATTGATTACACTGTGCGACACGACTTCCCTCCCAAGAACGAGACTATATAGGAATGAAACTATAGCCCAACAGTAGATAAGCTGCATACTCAGTTTTTTATTTCGTGATCGTTTGTCCTTTTTACAGGACTTTGAAAATTTCAAGGATAACAATTTTAAAATTTTTTTATTTGAACTTACAACAATGCGAATTGATAAATATGGTTATCAAATGAAAGGGGAGAATTCCCGCTATTTAATAAAATTTTTGGAAAAAAATTCCAAGGACTAAAGCTACAAAAAAATGTCCTTTTAAACTTTAATCATTTAATATCGTTCAAAGTTATGCAATTAAAAATCGTAAAAAAATACATGTTACAGAACTCTAACTGACACAACACATATTAAAATTTCAGCTTTCTAACTTTAACGGTTAAGGAATAACAAATATTTGAATTTCACAGCCTATATAGCATATTTAGGACACCGATACAAAACAAAATATTTTATTACCTCCCACGAAAGGCACTATATAAAATTTAAAATATAGGGCACTAGTAGGAAAATAACGTACTAACTTCCTTATTTCGTGATCGTTTGTCCTTTTCACAGGACTTTTAAAATTACAAGGTTAACAATTTTGATATAACTTGTTTACACATTTTAAAATGTGAATAACATCAATATGCATATCAAATGAAAGGGGAATTATTGGTTGGATGGTTGATTATTAACAATTCCAACACACTGCAGGTGGAATATATTATTGCATTTTGTACATAATGTGCATTGAGTGTCCGTTGGATTATTACAAATTGGACAATTTGACGATTTCTCATAGTGGTTTGTTGTGGTTGACCCTAAAAAGATTGGAGAATGTTGTTCCTGGGAAAATGTGGGTGACGGCCCTCATACGTTTTAGGTTATGTTGAATGTGTACGTGTTATGTTAAATTTTAGGCGGACACGAACAGCTAGTAGTAGATTTTAATCACTGATAAACAGCACAGCAAAAAAGAATTTTAATTTTGTTACGGGAATTTGCCCGAGCGCCCAATCTTCACGAGATTTTGAACAATAAATATAAACACAGCAATTTAGTTTTCAGGTCGTATATTTGAAATTATTAAACTATTAGGTAAAATTTGAAAATGTGAGATACAAATATTATTATATTTGTACGTACTTTTTTTGGTGTGAAAACCAAGCGCAAATGTTTAAATTAGAGATTTATACCAAGCGAAACAAACTACAATTATTATAATGACAATTGCGCTTCAATATAGCTTGGAAAATTTCCTCGTATTTGACATTAACTTAAATTAACATTAACAATTAGTGAAAACAAATTCAGAGTTATCGATAAAGGTTGTAATCAGCAGTAGTGGCGATAACAATAAGTGATAACAAAAATTAGTCCTTTTCGTCCTACGACACCTGTTTGGGTCAAAATTTTTTAACCAAAATAAGTGAGGCTCGTAGACCTACGAGGCTTATTTAGTGAGATATTTGCATTTTAATTTTTGCTAAGGAAATATAAAATTTTGACCCAAAATAAGTGACAACAAATTTAGTCTTCGTCCTACGACGCTTATTTATTGAGATATTTGCAAAATTTTATTTATTTTAAAAATTTTGGCAAAATATAATTGATAACAAAAAAAAGTCCTTTTCGTCCTACGACGCCTGTTTGGGTCAAAATTTTTTAACCAAAATAAGTGATAACAAAATGTATCCCTTTTCGTCCTACGATGCTTATTAAGTGAGTTATTTGCATTTTAAATTTTGATAAGGAAATTCAAAATTTTGGAACTAAATTAGTGATAACAAAATTTAATACTTTTCGTACTACGGGGCTTATTTAACGAGATATTTACATTTTAAAAGTATTGATAACAAAATTTCGTCCTTTTCCTTCTACGGGACTTATTTAACGAGATATTTACATTTGTAATTTTTCTAAGGAAATTCAAAATGTTGGCCAAAAATAGTGATAACGCCCTTTTCCTTCTGCGGGGCTTATTTAACGAGATATTTGCATTTTAAGTTTTGCTTAGGAAACTCAAAATTTTGGCTTATTTAGCGAGATATTTGCATTTTAAGTTTTGGTAAATTTTGGCCAAAAATTAGTGATAACAAAATTTCGCCCTTTTCCTTCCACGGGGCTTATTTAACGAGATTTTTGTTTTGCTAAGTTTTGGCCAAAAAAAATGTCGCCCTTTTCCTTCTGCGGGGCTTATTTAAAGAGATATTTTGATTTCAAGTGGTTTGCTAAGGAAATTCAAAATGTTGGCCAAAAATTAGTGATAACACTAATTTTAAGGAGATATTTGTATTTTAAGTTTTGCTTAGGAAATTTAAGATTTTGGCTAAAAACTGGTGATAACAAAATGTCGCCCTTTTACGTGGCTTATTTAACGAGATATTTGCATTTTAAGTTTTGCTAAGGAAATTAAAAATTTTGGCCAAAAATTAGTGATAACAAATTTTCGCCCTTTTCCTTCTACGGGGCTTATTTAACGAGATATTTGCATTTTAAGTTTTGCTAAATTATGGCCAAAAATTAGCGATAACAAAATGTCGCCGTTTTCCTTCTACGGGGCTTATTTAAGAAGATATTTGCATTTTAAGTTTTTCTAAGGAAATTCAAAATTTTGTCTAAAAATTATTGATAACAAAATGTCGCAATTTTCCTTCTACGGGGCTTATTTAACGAGATATTTGCATTTCAAGTTTTGCTAAGGAAATTAAAAAATTTTGGCCAAAAATTAGTGATAACAAAATTTCGCCCTTTTCCTTCTACGGGGCTTATTTATCGAGATATTTGCATTTTAAGTTTTGCTAACAAAATTCAAAATTTTGGCCAAAAATTAGTAATAACAAAATTTTGCCCTTTTCTTTCTAGGGAGATTTTTTAACGAGATATTTGCATTTTAAGTATTGCTAAAGAATTTCAAAATGTTGGCTAAAAATTACCCTTTTCTTTCTACGGAGCTTATTTAACGAGATATTTGCATTTTAAGTTTTGCTAAGGAAATTCAAAATTTTGGCTAAAAATTAGTGAATCCAAATTTCACCCTTTTCCTTCTACGGGGCTTATTTAACGAGATATTTGCATTTTAAATTTTGCTAAATTTTGGCCAAAAATTAGTGATGACAAAATTTCGCCCTTTTCCTTCTACGGGGCTTATTTAACGAGATATTTGCATTTCAAATTTTCTAAATTTTGACCTAAAATTAGTGATAACAAAATTTCGTCCTTTTCCTTCTACGGGGCTTATTTAACGAGATATTTGCATTTTAAATTTTGCTAAATTTTTGCTAAAAAATTGTGATGACAAAATTTCGCCCTTTTCCTTCTACGGGGCTTATTTAACGAGATATTTGCATTTTAAATTTTGCTAAAAAATTGTGATAACAAAATTGCTCCCAAATTTTGACGAATTCGGCGATTTTGACGAATTTACGAGAAGAATTCTACGAGTAATCGCGCGCGCGATTTCTCGTAAAATTCTTTACACTCGGCTTCTCTGCAAGTACTTATCCTCCTCATACGTATAGGGCCTTATCCAAATTTAATTTCCCAAACATTTCAAATATGGTAGTATTAAATCGAAAAACAATATATGTGATGTAGTTAAGAACTTGCAGAAAATCCGAGTTTAAAGAATTCTACGAGTAATCGCGCGCGCGATATATTTAATATCAACATATATCATACCCTATTGAAAATAATGCAAATGCTTCTATATTTAGGTTTTTCCTTTTGCATTTGCTGTAAACTAATTCGCAGTTTCTGCGAGCACCCCAGACAAACTGAAATTCAACTATATCGCCCCATCGAAGGCATTTCTAAACCTGAACTTCTTTTAGAACCGTTACTTCTTTTACAATCATAATTCATTTTTCCCAAAAGTATTCGACTTTACACATTAATAGAGAGAGAATTACAAAATAATATTTGGGCGCTATGTCCCTTCTTTTTTGGCCCTTGTGTCCGCATCTAGAGAGGTCATAAGGCCCAAATCAAAATTGGGTGTTATGACCGCACCTAGAGAGGTCATAAGGCCCAAAAAAATATTTGGGCGTTATGTCCGTTGGGCGTTATGACAGGTCGCCAACATATATATGGGGACTATATCTAAATCTGAACCGATTTTCTCCGAATTTGGCAGTATTCCTTCATGTAATAAGAAACCTCTTTCTGCCGAATTTCGTACTGATCGGATATAAAATACAGTTTCTACAGCGCTTACATGTCATATCGGGGGTAACATATATATGGGGCTATATCTAAATCTGAACCGATTTTCTCCGAATTTGGCAGTATTCCTTCATGTAATAACAAACCTCTTTCTGCCGAATTTCGTACTGATCGGATATAAAATACAGTTTCTACAGCGCTAATTTTGACATGGGCAGCGAAGCGCACCGGGCTCAGCTAGTATACTTCTACTTGAGCCAAGTGATCAAGAATTTGTTGTGGAGTGTCGCGTGACTGAAGAAAAGTTCTTACATATCTTAAGCTACACATTGCATCCAGGGCAGTTGTGACTCGGATTGGCTCTTCGTTGTCCATATTGTCGTTGTCCATATTTGACGATTTCTCATAGTGGTTTGTTGTGGTTGACCCTAAAAAGATTGGAGAATGTTGTTCCTGGGAAAATGTGGGTGACGGCCCTCATACGTTTTAGGTTATGTTGAATGTGTACGTGTTATGTTAAATTTTAGGCGGACACGAACAGCTAGTAGTAGATTTTAATCACTGATAAACAGCACAGCAAAAAAGAATTTTAATTTTGTTACGGGAATTTGCCCGAGCGCCCAATCTTCACGAGATTTGGAACAATAAATATAAACACAGCAATTTAGTTTTCAGGTCGTATATTTGAAATTATTAAACTATTAGGTAAAATTTGAAAATGTGAGATACAAATATTATTATATTTGTACGTACTTTTTTTGGTGTGAAAACCAAGCGCAAATGTTTAAATTAGAGATTTATACCAAGCGAAACAAACTACAATTATTATAATGACAATTGCGCTTCAATATAGCTTGGAAAATTTCCTCGTATTTGACATTAACTTAAATTAACATTAACAATTAGTGAAAACAAATTCAGAGTTATCGATAAAGGTTGTAATCAGCAGTAGTGGCGATAACAATAAGTGATAACAAAAATTAGTCCTTTTCGTCCTACGACACCTGTTTGGGTCAAAATTTTTTAACCAAAATAAGTGAGGCTCGTAGACCTACGAGGCTTATTTAGTGAGATATTTGCATTTTAATTTTTGCTAAGGAAATATAAAATTTTGACCCAAAATAAGTGACAACAAATTTAGTCTTCGTCCTACGACGCTTATTTATTGAGATATTTGCAAAATTTTATTTATATTAAAAATTTTGGCAAAATATAATTGATAACAAAAAAAAGTCCTTTTCGTCCTACGACGCCTGTTTGGGTCAAAAATTTTTTAACCAAAATAAGTGATAACAAAATGTATCCCTTTTCGTCCTACGATGCTTATTAAGTGAGTTATTTGCATTTTAAATTTTGATAAGGAAATTCAAAATTTTGGAACTAAATTAGTGATAACAAAATTTAATACTTTTCGTACTACGGGGCTTATTTAACGAGATATTTACATTTTAAAAGTATTGATAACAAAATTTCGTCCTTTTCCTTCTACGGGAATTATTTAACGAGATATTTACATTTGTAATTTTTCTAAGGAAATTCAAAATGTTGGCCAAAAATTAGTGATAACGCCCTTTTCCTTCTGCGGGGCTTATTTAACGAGATATTTGCATTTTAAGTTTTGCTTAGGAAACTCAAAATTTTGGCTTATTTAGCGAGATATTTGCATTTTAAGTTTTGGTAAATTTTGGCCAAAAATTAGTGATAACAAAATTTCGCCCTTTTCCTTCCACGGGGCTTATTTAACGAGATTTTTTTTTTGCTAAGTTTTGGCCAAAAAACATGTCGCCCTTTTCCTTCTACGGGGCTTATTTAAAGAGATATTTTGATTTCAAGTGGTTTGCTAAGGAAATTCAAAATGTTGGCCAAAAATTAGTGATAACACTAATTTTAAGGAGATATTTGTATTTTAAGTTTTGCTTAGGAAATTCAAGATTTTGGCTAAAAACTGGTGATAACAAAATGTCGCCCTTTTACGTGGCTTATTTAACGAGATATTTGCATTTTAAGTTTTGCTAAGGAAATTAAAAATTTTGGCCAAAAATTAGTGATAACAAATTTTCGCCCTTTTCCTTCTACGGGGCTTATTTAACGAGATATTTTCATTTTAAGTTTTGCTAAATTATGGCCAAAAATTAGCGATAACAAAATGTCGCCGTTTTCCTTCTACGGGGCTTATTTAAGAAGATATTTGCATTTTAAGTTTTTCTAAGGAAATTCAAAATTTTGTCTAAAAATTATTGATAACAAAATGTCGCAATTTTCCTTCTACGGGGCTTATTTAACGAGATATTTGCATTTCAAGTTTTGCTAAGAAAATTAAAAAATTTTGGCCAAAAATTAGTGATAACAAAATTTCGCCCTTTTCCTTCTACGGGGCTTATTTATCGAGATATTTGCATTTTAAGTTTTGCTAACAAAATTCAAAATTTTGGCCAAAAATTAGTAATAACAAAATTTCGTCCTTTTCTTTCTAGGGAGATTTTTTAACGAGATATTTGCATTTTAAGTATTGCTAAAGAATTTCAAAATGTTGGCTAAAAATTACCCTTTTCTTTCTACGGAGCTTATTTAACGAGATATTTGCATTTTAAGTTTTGCTAAGGAAATTCAAAATTTTGGCTAAAAATTAGTGAATCCAAATTTCACCCTTTTCCTTCTACGGGGCTTATTTAACGAGATATTTGCATTTTAAATTTTGCTAAATTTTGGCCAAAAATTAGTGATGACAAAATTTCGCCCTTTTCCTTCTACGGGGCTTATTTAACGAGATATTTGCATTTCAAATTTTCTAAATTTTGACCTAAAATTAGTGATAACAAAATTTCGCCCTTTTCCTTCTACGGGGCTTATTTAACGAGATATTTGCATTTTAAATTTTGCTAAATTTTTGCTAAAAAATTGTGATGACAAAATTTCGCCCTTTTCCTTCTACGGGGCTTATTTAACGAGATATTTGCATTTTAAATTTTGCTAAAAAATTGTGATAACAAAATTGCTCCCAAATTTTGACGAATTCGGCGATTTTGACGAATTTACGAGAAGAATTCTACGAGTAATCGCGCGCGCGATTTCTCGTAAAATTCTTTACACTCGGCTTCTCTGCAAGTACTTATCCTCCTCATACGTATAGGGCCTTATCCAAATTTAATTTCCCAAACATTTCAAATATGGTAGTATTAAATCGAAAAACAATATATGTGATGTAGTTAAGAACTTGCAGAAAATCCGAGTTTAAAGAATTCTACGAGTAATCGCGCGCGCGATATATTTAATATCAACATATATCATACCCTATTGAAAATAATGCAAATGCTTCTATATTTAGGTTTTTCCTTTTGCATTTGCTGTAAACTAATTCGCAGTTTCTGCGAGCACCCCAGACAAACTGAAATTCAACTATATCGCCCCATCGAAGGCATTTCTGAACCTGAACTTCTTTTAGAACCGTTACTTCTTTTACAATCATAATTCATTTTTCCCAAAAGTATTCGACTTTACACATTAATAGAGAGAGAATTACAAAATAATATTTGGGCGCTATGTCCCTTCTTTTTTGGCCCTTGTGTCCGCATCTAGAGAGGTCATAAGGCCCAAATCAAAATTGGGTGTTATGACCGCACCTAGAGAGGTCATAAGGCCCAAAAAAATATTTGGGCGTTATGTCCGTTGGGCGTTATGACAGGTCGCCAACATATATATGGGGACTATATCTAAATCTGAACCGATTTTCTCCGAATTTGGCAGTATTCCTTCATGTAATAAGAAACCTCTTTCTGCCGAATTTCGTACTGATCGGATATAAAATACAGTTTCTACAGCGCTTACATGTCATATCGGGGGTAACATATATATGGGGCTATATCTAAATCTGAACCGATTTTCTCCGAATTTGGCAGTATTCCTTCATGTAATAACAAACCTCTTTCTGCCGAATTTCGTACTGATCGGATATAAAATACAGTTTCTACAGCGCTAATTTTGACATGGGCAGCGAAGCGCACCGGGCTCAGCTAGTATACTTCTACTTGAGCCAAGTGATCAAGAATTTGTTGTGGAGTGTCGCGTGACTGAAGAAAAGTTCTTACATATCTTAAGCTACACATTGCATCCAGGGCAGTTGTGACTCGGATTGGCTCTTCGTTGTCCATATTGTCGTGAAGGTCGTCATCATCAGCGCGAACAGACTGCAAAATAGCTGCGTCGTCCAATTCTTCCGTAGTTACAAGGTCGTCATCAAAACATATTTAATCGTTGAAGCTTTCTATCCCAACTGTAAATGCAAATAATAAAGGTTAATTTAAAGTATGACAACTCAACAAACCCTTTGTATTACCATCTGTAAATGTTTCCATTGGTTGATTTAGCAATTCTATTAATGGCAGATCATCATCCGAGTCGAACTCATCTTCATTGCTGGTAAATCTGCCGTGCCGAAAGCAATTAGCAACTGTTGTTTTGCTGACTTTTAACCATGCCATATGCAAAAAATTTATTGCGTCCAGTATACTAACTTTAAAGTTATCTTCACCCATATCAACCGAATTAAAAATTTTTGAGAGAAGCAAGTGGCGATATTTACTTTTCAATGCGTGAATGACACCTTGGTCCATAGGTTGTAAAACTGAGCTTGTATTTGAAGGCATAAACACTAATTTAATGCACTCTAAGTTCTTTGTATCTGGATGAGCTGGGCAGTTGTCTACCAGAAGTATAATTTTTCGATTCGCAAGGCGTAAATTATAGTCCCATTGTCTTAATTCGCTGGTGAAAATTTTGGATGTCCCCAAGCCTTTTTATTAGCCTGGTAATTAACTGGCAATTTTTTTATGTTTTTAAAGCACCTGGGACTTTTTGATTTTCCGATTACTAAAAGTTTTCGTTTCTCTGTAACCGTCATATTAGCTACTACGAGCACTGTTAGCCGTTCCTTTGATAGTTTACCACCTGCACAGGTCTCACCTTTGAATCGCAGTGTATTATTGGGAGTGAGTTTATAAAATAAACCAGCTTCATCGCCGTCCTTATCTTTATAATTTGTTCTTATATCTGGCCACTTATTTTGCAACCAATCATTGACCACATCAACATTGACTTCAGCCGCCTCTCCAACAATTTTTGCACTAGTGATGTTGTGGCGTCTTTTAAATCGAACAATCCAACTTTCGCTGCACTTAAAATCGCAGTATTTCAGCTTTTTTCCAAATTCTTGTGCTTTAGCTTGTAAAACGGCATTGGTTATAGTCATATTATTGGCTCTTTTCTGAGTAAACCATTTTAGTAGGCAATGTTCCAGTTCCATGAAAGAAGGGTTTTAACCTTCTTTACATTTGAGGAGTTTTGCTCAAAATTATTTAGCACCAAGTCCTTATTTTTCCAAATTATAGCAATTGTTGACTTGTTGAGGCCCATTTCTTGACATACATATTTGTTTTTGTTTTAAACCTTGATGTAATCGTTTAATTATTTCATACTTCTCTTTTAAAGAAAAACACTTTCTTTGCTTTCCAACTGCTACTACCTCCATCTTCTAGCTTTGTAATTTTCAACTGCTGTCTGCACATCGCCTTCACACAAGCAAACATTAAACTTAGGGAAATCCCCTGATTCGATAACATAGGAAAACTAAAACACTGCGTAATACAGTGCTGCCAGGGCAAAAATTCCATGTTTTATTCATAGCGCCACTTATGGATTCGTTTTAACCGAAAAATAAACAAATAGGTTCGTTTTAACCGAAAAATAAACAAATTTTGAATGCAAATAAAGTTTGTTATAACCGAAAGTTCGCTTTAAACGGGTTCGTAATAAGCGACCAAAATGTCATGGTTTATTAGAAATAAACCACGTGCTTTTGAAATTGGTTCGTTTTAGGCGAAAGTTCGTTTTAAGCGGGTTCGTTAAAAGCGAAAATTACTACATTTTAAGTTTTGCTAAATTTTGGCCAAAAAATAGTGATAACAAAATTTCGTCCTTTTCCTTCTACGAGGCTTATTTAACGAGATATTTGCATTTTAAGTTTAACTAAATTCTGGCCAAAAATAAGTGATAACAAAATTTCGCCCTTTTCCTTCTACGGGGCTTATGTAACGAGATATTTGCATTTTAAGTTTTCTAAATTTTGACCTAAAATTAGTGATAACAAAATTTCGCCCTTTTCCTTCTACGGGGCTTATTTAACGAGATATTTGCATTTTAAATTTTGCTAAATTTTTGCTAAAAAATTGTGATGACAAAATTTCGCCCTTTTCCTTCTACGGGGCTTATTTAACGAGATATTTGCATTTTAAATTTTGCTAAAAAATTGTGATAACAAAATTGCTCCCAAATTTTGACGAATTCGGCGATTTTGACGAATTTGCAAATTTTCGAAAAATTCGGCAAATTTTGACGAATTCGGCAAATTTCGGCGATTTTGACGAATTCGGGGATTTTGACGAATTCGGCAAATTTTCGACAATTTTTTGACGAATTCGGCGATTTTTGCCGAATTATAGTCCCATTGTCTTAATTCGCTGGTGAAAATTTCGGATGTCATCCAAGCCTTTTTATTAGCCTGGTAATTAACTGGCAATTTTTTTATGTTTTTAAAGCACCTGGGACTTTTTGATTTTCCGATTACTAAAAGTTTTCGTTTCTCTGTAACCGTCATATTAGCTACTACGAGCACTGTTAGCCGTTCCTTTGATAGTTTACCACCTGCACAGGTCTCACCTTTGAATCGCAGTGTATTATTGGGAGTGAGTTTATAAAATAAACTTGCAGAGAAGCCGAGTGTAAAGAATTTTACGAGAAATCGCGCGCGCGATTACTCGTAGAATTCTTTACACTCGGCCATACTACCATATTTGAAATGTTTGGGAAATTAAATTTAGGTAAGGCCCTATCGTATGACGAAGATAAGGACTTGCAGAAAGGCCGAGTGTAAAGAATTCTACGAGAAATCGCGCGCGCGATTTAAAAATGTGTTAAAAATGTTAATAGTGTTTTGTGCCTGTTTAATTATAGTAAAGGCGAATGTAATATTATATTATTTTTTGTGATTATGCCATTACAAGTGTGAAATTCAGTGGTTAAGAGTGGAAAAAAATATGTACACGCTGTCGCATTAACTGAGCATGAAAAAACAACAATGTATGTACGTAAGTATATGCAGCAGCAAGCAAACATACGGAGAGAAGTGATGTGTACGTGTGGGTATGTGTTCATCTTGTCTTTTCGTTTGAACACTTGTGGCTGCTACGCCGTACATACATACGTTAGTTTTTTTTGTTGTGCGATGTTGATACTATTAAATGTTCAAACATACATATGTTGTTAGAAGTGCTTTCGTAATACCTACATACATACATATAAACGATGTTTTTGTTTTTTTCTTTTCAGTTGTTTCTTTTTCTGTGACTTGCGGCTGCTTGTGCTGGGAGTCCGGCCTTGAATCTGTTGGTAAGTTGTGCCAATACTAGAAACTGTTGATAAGCTGTATCAATACTAGTTGTAGTGTGCGAAGTAATTACAGGAAAAGTGGTATGCATGCCTACATTTGTTTTTTTATACCCTCACTTTAGTAATACGAGGGTATACCTATATCATTTGCAACGGACCAAAAGTGTAACACATTGAAGGAGTGATCTAAGACCCTAAGTATGTTCAGCGCATATTAGTTTTGGGTCATTTTAAGTCGAATGAGATATGTCCGTCCGTCTGTCTGCTGGCTAGTGCGCACGATAACTCTTGAAAAGAGTAACCGATTCACTTCAAATTTGGTATACTGTAATATTTTTTTCTATCTCCGGTTAAGTTCAAAGATGGGCCATATTGGTCCATTCCTTCTGGTACCTTCCACACAAAGGGTTAACATTTAGTGAAATATTGATTCCTTAATAACAACTATACCTTGGTCGGTTTACCCAACTGAAACTTTCTTACTTGTTTTTAATATACAATTCAGTGCACTTCCTTGAAGTATCATCCATTGACTTACCCAATCCTTGATTTTTATATCTATTCCGATTATGATTTTGGTGGGACATCGGCTTTCTATCAGATTGCCTTTGTTATTAATCTCCTCTCTCCTATAAGTTTGCCGTAAGATCGGACTAAGCTCAGTACCCCAAACTAAGTGCCTAACCGTCCTGGGCCCTTAATAATTGAAAGATTCAGGGAGTTTACGTGGACGGCACCTTTTGAGCGGGGACTGATCACATGTTGGTCAAGCACAGAAACGTAGGCACTTAACTTATAGTCACAGAGCAGATTTTTCCATCAGATCAGCCCATCGGTAAATGCTTATGCTCTTTGAACTACAGAATTTAGGTAAAAAGTCAAAAGATCTTCTTAGAATTGCACTCTTTTTTACATTTATACTTATATTTTCTAACCTTTTTGTTTTTTTTTCTTTTCAGGTGTTTCTTATACATATATATATTAACATATATTTTGTAAATAAAATAAAAAATAAAAATGCGAAAGTTAAATTTTTCTTGTTTTATTTGATATAAATATTAATATCAAACTATGTTTCGGGTTACATGAAGTAACCACTAAATAGTTAAATTAACAATAAAAAAGGTTTCAATAACAATCTTCATAGTTAATAATATTAACAATTTCATTGTTAAATTGAACATGCATTGTTTCAATAAATTAACTATGAAATGTTAATGTTAACAATTTTCATGGTTAAAAAATTCAAAAATGCATTGTTAAAGTAACAATTATTATTATAATATTAACAATTTTCATGGTTAAAAAATTCAACCATGGAATAGTTAAATTAAATATTATTATTGTTAAATACCAGTCAACAAGAAAATGTTCAAATTAACCTTATATAACGTAGACTCCAAATCATGTTTATTTATGGTTAAGTTAACCTTATATAAGGTTAATTTTTGGCTCAGTGTATACATAACATTCCAGCACTCTCGCTAATTCTCTCAAAATTTGGCTTATATTGGCGGTGCCACGCCCATTGGTCCGATCCGGCCCATTTTTGGACCCATCACGTGGACTGCCACCAGATACATATGTACAACATTACAGCACTCTAGCTAGGGACCACGCCCATTGGTCCGATTCCGCCCATTTTTTTAAAATTCACATATTCTGACACTAAATACATACACACAAAATTTCAGCACTCTAGCTAAAAATTTTTTCAATATCAAAATTGGACACATATGGGCGGGTCCACGCCCACTTGATATATCGAAAATTCAAGTACCCTATTTTCAGCACCCCCTACACATGTACATTCTGTAAAAAATTAAAAGATGATCGGTCAAGCCGTTTAGACGTCTATACGGAACAAACACACAAACCCACAAACAAACCCACAAACAGACACTCTCTTTTATATATATAGCTGGACCCGGTCCACTTCGTTGCCCCAGACTTCAGATTTCCGATTCCCTCCATTTTTGAACCAATTACCTAGACTGCCATCAAATGCATACTTTTTAGACCATTCATGTAGGCTATCATCAGATACATATGCACAAAATTACAGAACTGTCGCTAAAAAAATGTGTAAGACATCTCAATTTTAAAATTTAGTTTATACGGGCGGGGCCCCGGCCATTGATCCGATCCCGACCCTTTTTGAACCAATAACGTAGACTACCACCAGACATCACTTTCGCTAAAAATTGTGCAAGATATGTGTCTCAATTTCAAAATTTGGCTTCTATAGGCGGGGCCACGTCCATTGGTCTGATCCCGCCCATTTTGGGCGAATCGCGTAGACTGTCATCAGATACATGTGCGCAAAACTGCAGCACTCTCGATAATAAATTGTGCAAGATATTTATATTTCAAAATTTGGCTTATATAGACGTGGCCACGGCCATTGGTTCGATGCCGCTCATTTTTGGACCAATCACGTAGACTACGACCAGATATATATACACGAAATTACAGCACTCTCGGTAACAAATTGTTCAATATATCTCAATTTCAAAAGTTGGCTTATATGGGCGGGGCCACGCCCATTGTTCCGATGCCGCCCATTTTTGGACCAATCACGAAGACTGCCACCATATACATATTCACAAAATTCCAGCACTCTCGATATCAAACTGTGCAAAATATATCAATTTCATTTTTGGACCAATCATCTAGATCGCCAACGGATATATATATACAATGCCATTGGTCCGATCGCAACCCTTTTTGGACCATTCACGTAGACTATCACCAAATCCATATGCAAAAAATTACAGCACTCTATCTAAAAAAGTGTGCAAGATATGAGTCTCAATTTCAAAATTTGGCTTATATAGGCGGGGTCAGGTCCATTGGTCTGATCCCGCCCATTTTTCGGCGAATCGCGTAGACTGTCATCAGATACATATACCCAAAACTGCAGCACTCTCGATAATAAATTTGGCTTATATGACCACGCAAATTAGTCTGATCCCTCCCATTTCCTGACCAATCACGTAGACTGCCGCCAGATACCTATACACAAAAGTACAGCGCTCACTTAAACAAATTGTGCAAGATATCTTAATTTCAAAATTAGGTTTCTATGGGCGGTGCCGCCCTTTTTTGTGTAATCACGTAGACTGCGTGAGATGCACAAAATCACAGCACTCTCCCTAACAAATTGTGCATGATATCTCAATTTCAAAATTTGGTCTATGTGGGCGGGGTCACGCCCATTGATCCAATCCCGCCACTTTTTAGAACATTCACGTAGGCTATCATCAGAAACATATGCACAAAATTACAGAACTATCGCTAAACAATTGTGTAAGACATCTCAATTTCAAAATTTAGTTTATATGGGCAGGGCCACGGCCATTGATCCGATCCCGACCCTTTTTGGACCAATAACGTAGACTACCACCAGACATCACTCTCGCTAAAAATTGTGCAAGATATGTGTCTCAATTTCAAAATTTAGCTTATATAGGCGGGGCCACGTCCAATGGTCTGATCCCGCCAATTTTTGGACGAATCGCGTAGACTGTCATCAGATACATATGTCCAAAACTACAGCACTCTCGATAATAAATTGTGCAAGATATTTCAATTTCAAAATTTGGCTTATATGGGGGGGCCACGCCCAGTGTTCTGATCCCGCCCATTTTTGGACCAATCACGTAGACTGCCACCATATACATACACACAAAATTCCAGCACTCTCGCTAACAAATTTTGCAAAATATATCAATTTTAAAATTTGGCTTATATGGGCGGGGCCACGCCCATTGGTCCGATTCCGCCCATTTTTGGAAAATTCACATAATCTGCCACTAAATGCATACACACAAAATTTCAGCACTCTAGCTAAAATTTTTTCTCAATATCCAAATTTGACCCATATTGGCGGGTCCACGCCCACTTGATATATCGAAAATTCAAGTACCCTATTTTCAGCACCCCCTACACATGTACATTCTGTGAAAATTTCAAGATGATCGGTCAAGCCGTTTAGACGTCTATACGGAACAAACATACAAACAAACAAACAAACAAGCAAACAAACAAACAAACAAACAAACAAACAAACAAACAAACAAACAAACAAACAAACAAACAAACAAACAAACAAACAAACAAACAAACAAACAAACAAACAAACAAACAAACAAACAAACAAACAAACAAACAAACAAACAAACAAACAAACAAACAAACAAACAAACAAACAAACAAACAAACAAACAAACAAACAAACAAACAAACAAACAAACAAACAAACAAACAAACAAACAAACAAACAAACAAACAAACAAACAAACAAACAAACAAACAAACAAACAAACAAACAAACAAACAAACAAACAAACAAACAAACAAACAAACAAACAAACAAACAAACAAAAACAAACAAACAAACAAACAAACAAACAAACAAACAAACAAACAAACAAACAAACAAACAAACAAACAAACAAACAAACAAACAAACAAACAAACAAACAAACAAACAAACAAACAAACAAACAAACAAACAAACAAACAAACAAACAAACAAACAAACAAACAAACAAACAAACAAACAAACAAACAAACAAACAAACAAACAAACAAACAAACAAACAAACAAACAAACAAACAAACAAACAAACAAACAAACAAACAAACAAACAAACAAACAAACAAACAAACAAACAAACAAACAAACAAACAAACAAACAAACAAACAAACAAACAAACAAACAAACAAACAAACAAACAAACAAACAAACAAACAAACAAACAAACAAACAAACAAACAAACAAACAAACAAACAAACAAACAAACAAACAAACAAACAAACAAACAAACAAACAAACAAACAAACAAACAAACAAACAAACAAACAAACAAACAAACAAACAAACAAACAAACAAACAAACAAACAAACAAACAAACAAACAAACAAACAAACAAACAAACAAACAAACAAACAAACAAACAAACAAACAAACAAACAAACAAACAAACAAACAAACAAACAAACAAACAAACAAACAAACAAACAAACAAACAAACAAACAAACAAACAAACAAACAAACAAACAAACAAACAAACAAACAAACAAACAAACAAACAAACAAACAAACAAACAAACAAACAAACAAACAAACAAACAAACAAACAAACAAACAAACAAACAAACAAACAAACAAACAAACAAACAAACAAACACACAAACAAACAAACAAACAAACAAACAAACCAACAAACAAACAAACAAACAAACAAACAAACCCACAAACAGACACTCTCTTTTATATATATAGACTAGCTGAGCCCGGTGCGCTTCGCTGCCCATGTCAAAATTAGCGCTGTAGAAACTGTATTTTATATCCGATCAGTACGAAATTCGGCAGAAAAAGGTCTGTTATTACATGAAGGAATACTGCCAAATTCGGAGAAAATCGGTTAAGATTTAGATATAGCCCCCATATATATGTTACCCCCGATTTGACATGTAAGCGCTGTAGAAACTGTATTTTATATCCGATCGGTACGAAATTCGGCAGAAAGAGGTTTCTTATTACATGAAGAAATATTGCCAAATTCGGAGAAAATCGGTTCAGATTTAGATATAGTCCCCATATATATGTTACCCACGATTTGAAATTCAAGCGCTGTAGAAACTCTATTTTATATCCGATCAGTAAGAAGTTCGGCAGAAAGAGGTTTCTTATTACATGAAGGAATACCGCAAAATTCGGAGAAAATCGGTTCAGATATAGATATAGCCCCCATATATATGTTACCCCCAATTTGACATGTAAGCGCTGTAGAGACTGTGTTTTATATCCGATCAGTATGAAATTCGACAGAAACAGGTTTCCATTTTATATGAATGAGTATTCAAGGAAAATCGATTCCAGATTTGGTTACAAAGCGCTATAGAAGTTGTACTTTACTTCCGATCATTACAAAATTCTTCAGAAAAATGTTTCTCAATTTAGGAACGAATATTGCTTAATTTAGCGATTATCGGTTCAAAATAAGATATACATACACACACACACCACATTTACCAATTATTCCAAATTATTATCGCAATGACCCGCATTGTTAGGGAGGTGTATGGTATTATATAGTCGGCCCCGCCCGACTTTCTGCGTTTCCTTACTGGTATTAGTAATAAATTCACTGAATGAAAAAATACCGAATTCTGTGGAAAGTCCAGAAAATAGAAATGTATACTTATAAAATTTCCAAATTCTAGTTTCATTGGTCATGCATCACATTATCATATTGCGATTGTATTGGAGTGAGCAGCTGTAATTATCGCATACCGAGCATTTTTGTTCAAGTATTTCCTATATAATACTTGCAAGATATATCAAAATATGGTCTGTGCCACGCCCACTGGTCCTATTCGGCCCATTTGTAAGCCAATCACGTAGACTGCTACCAGATACATATACGCAAAATTTCAACACTCTCGCTAACAAAATGAGTAAGATAATTAAATTTCAAAATTTGGCTTATATGGGCGGTGGCACGCCCATTGGTCAGATTCCGCCAATTTTTGGACCAATCACGTGGACTGTCACCAGATACATATGTACAACATTACAGCACTCTAGATACAAAATTGTGCAAGATATATCAATTTCGAAATTTGGCTTTTAAGGGCGGGGCCACGCCCATTGGTCCGATCACGCCCATTTTTTGACCAATTACGTAGAATGCCACCAGATACATATACGCAACATTGCAGCACTCCCGCTAGCAAATTGTGCAAAATTTCGAAATTTGGTCTATGTGGGCGGGGCCACACCCATTGGGGCGATCCCGCCCATTTTTGGACCAATCACGTAGACTGCCACCAGATACATATACAGGGTTGCCCATATTCGACGGACCCACGGACTCGTTGGGCCCATTCCAATCGACGAGGCTTGTCCGCAGGCAACAATCTTTGCGTCAATTGAATTTTGTACGGGAACAAATGCAAATCAACGCGAATGATCCGTTGTAAAGTGGACCGAGCCATGCCCAACTGCTGAGAACGGCGTTTTTGGGATGTTCTTGGGGACCTCTCAACACTGGCTCGTACGGCAGCGATATTCTCGGCCGATCGCCTTGGTCGACTTTTATTTGGCCTCTTCGGATTAGAAAGAGCCTCACCAGTCGAAAATTTTTCGTATAAACGCTTAATGGTGTTCTTAGAAGGCGCACTTCTCACATTTTTTAATATTTTAAAAGCACGTTGACTTGACTTCTTCTGTTGAATGTAAATTTCAACTATTTCAGAGCGCTCGCGTCGACTTTTATTTGGCCTCTTCGGATTAGAAAGAGCCTCACCAGTCGAAAATTTTTCGTATAAACGCTTAATGGTGTTCTTAGAAGGCGCACTTCTCACATTTTTTAATATTTTAAAAGCACGTTGACTTGACTTCTTCTGTTGAATGTAAATTTCAACTATTTCAGAGCGCTCGCGTGGCGTGTATTGTTCCATGGTAAAAATCTGCTTGGACTGACGCTTCAAACGCGGTATGTCATTAAGCGATCTGACATCTCTGTCAAAAGTTATGGCGTTGCCAGATGGGTCCGTCGAATATGGGAGACCCTGTACATAAAATTACAGCATTCTCGCTACTAAATTGTGCAAGATAGCTCAATTTTGGGTTATATGGGCGGGGCCACGCCCTTTGGTCAGATCCCGCCCATTTTCTGACCAATCACGCAGACTGCCACCATATACATATACACAAAATTCCAGCACTCTCGCTAACATATTGTGCAAGATATATCAATTTCAAAATTTGGCTTATATGGGCGGGGCCACGCCCATTGGTCCGGTCCCGCCCACTTTTTGACCAATTACGTAGAATGCCACAAGATACATATACGCAACATTGCAGCACTCCCGCTAGCAAATTGTTTAAAATATCTCAATTTCAAAATTTGGCTTATATGGGCGGGGCCACGCCCATTGGTCCGACTCCGCCCATTTTTGGAAAATTCACATTATCTGCCACTAAATGCATACACAACAAATTTCAGCACTCTAGCTAAAAAATTTTCTTAATATCAAAATTGGACCCCTATGGGCGGGTCCACGCCCACTTGATATATCGAAAATTCAAGTACCCTATTTTCAGCACCCCCTTCACATGTACATTCTGTGAAAATTTCAAGATGATCGGTCTAGCCGTTTAGACGTCTATACGGAACAAACATACAAACAAACCCACAAACAGACACTCTCTTTTATATATATAGACTAGCTGAGCCCGGTGCGCTTCGCTGCCCATGTCAAAATTAGCGCTGTAGAAACTGTATTTTATATCCGATCAGTACGAAATTCGGCAGAAAGAGGTTTGTTATTACATGAAGGAATACTGTCAAATTCGGAGAAAATCGGTTCAGATTTAGATATAGCCCCCATATATATGTTAGAAATTCGGCAGAAAGAGGTTTCTTATTACATGAAGGAATACCGCAAAATTCGGAGAAAATCGGTTCAGATTTAGATATAGTCCCCATATATATGTTACCCCCGATTTGAAATTCAAGCGCTGTAGAAACTGTATTTTATATCCGATCAGAAAGAAATTCGGCAGAAAGAGGTACATGAAGGAATACCGAAAAATTCGGAGAAAATCGCTTCAGATTTAGATATAGCCCCCATATATATGTTACCCCCAATTTGACATGTAAGCGCTGTAGAGACTGTGTTTTATATCCGATCAGTAGGAAATTCGACAGAAACAGGTTTCTATTTTACATGAATGAGAATTCAAGGAAAATCGATTCAGATTTATATATAACCTCCATATATATGTTCCTCCAGATTTTGTTACAAAGCGCTATAGAAGTTGTACTTTACTTCCGATCATTAAAAAGTTCTCCAGAAAAATGTTTCTCAATGTAGGAACGAATATTGCTTAATTTAGCGATTATCGGTTCAAAATACATTTACCAATTATTGTCGCCATGACCCTTATCGCATTGTTAGGGAGGTGTAGGGTATTATATAGTCGGCCCCGCCCGACTTTCTGCCTTTCCTTACTGGTATTAGTAATAAATTCACTGAATGAAAAAATACCGAATTCAGTGGAAAGTCTAGAAAATAGAAATGCATACTTATAAAGTTTCCAAATTCTTGTTTCATTGGTCATGCATCACATTATCATATTGCGATTGTATTGGAGTGAACAGCTGTAATTATCGCATACCGAGCATTTTTGTTCATGTATTTCCTATATAATACTTGCAAGATATATCAAAATGTGGGCTGTGCCACGCCCACTGGTCTTATTCCGCCCATTTGTAAGCCAATCACGTAGACTGCTACCAGATACATATACGCAAAATTTCAACACTCTCGCTAACAAAATGAGCAATATAATTCAATTTCAAAATTTGGCTTATATGTGCGGTGGCACGCCCACGCAGACTGCCACCATATACATATACACAAAATTCCAGCACTCTCGCTAACATATTGTGCAAGTTATATCAATTTCAAAATTTGGCTTATATGGGCGGGGCCAAGCCCATTGGTCCGATCCCGCCCATTTTTTGACCAATTACGTAGAATGCCACCAGATACATATACGCAACATTGCAGCACTTCCGCTAGCAAATTGTGCAAGATATCAAAATTTCAATATTTGGTCAATGTGGGCGGGGCCACGCCCATTAATCCGGTCCCGCCCATTTTTTGACCAATTACGTAGAATGCCACCAGATACATGTACGCAACATTGCAGCACTCCCGCTAGCAAATTGTGCAAGATATCAAAATTTTGTCTATGTGGGCGGGGCCACGCCCATTGGTCCGATCCCGCCCATTTTTGGAGCCATCACGTAGACTGCCACCATATACATAACATTCCAGCACTCTCGCTAACAAATTGTGCAAAATATCTCAATTTCAAAATTTGGCTTATATGGGCGGGGCCACGCCCATTGGTCCGATTCCGCCCATTTTTGGAAAATTCACATAATCTGACACTAAATGCATACACACGAAATTTCAGCACTCTAGCTAAAAATTTTTCTCAATACCAAAATTTGACCCATATGGGCGGGTCCACGCCCACTTGATATATCGAAAATTCAAGTACCCTATTTTCAGCACCTCCTACACATGTACATTCTGTGAAAATTTCAAGATGATCGGTCTAGCCGTTTAGACGTCTATGCGGAACAAACATACAAACAAACAAACCCACAAACAAACCCACAAACAGACACTCTCTTTTATATATATAGATAGCTGAGCCCGGTGCGCTTCGCTGCCCATGTCAAAATTAGCGCTGTAGAAACTGTATTTTATATCCGATCAGTACGAAATTCGGCAGAAAGAGGTTTGTTATTACATGAAGGAATACTGTCAAATTCGGAGAAAATCGGTTCAGATTTAGATATAGCCCCCATATATATGTTAGAAATTCGGCAGAAAGAGGTTTCTTATTACATGAAGGAATACCGCAAAATTCGGAGAAAATCGGTTCAGATTTAGATATAGTCCCCATATATATGTTACCCCCGATTTGAAATTCAAGCGCTGTAGAAACTGTATTTTATATCCGATCAGAAAGAAATTCGGCAGAAAGAGGTACATGAAGGAATACCGAAAAATTCGGAGAAAATCGCTTCAGATTTAGATATAGCCCCCATATATATGTTACCCCCAATTTGACATGTAAGCGCTGTAGAGACTGTGTTTTATATCCGATCAGTAGGAAATTCGACAGAAACAGGTTTCTATTTTACATGAATGAGAATTCAAGGAAAATCGATTCAGATTTATATATAACCTCCATATATATGTTCCTCCAGATTTTGTTACAAAGCGCTATAGAAGTTGTACTTTACTTCCGATCATTACAAAGTTCTCCAGAAAAATGTTTCTCAATGTAGGAACGAATATTGCTTAATTTAGCGATTATCGGTTCAAAATACATTTACCAATTATTGTCGCCATGACCCTTATCGCATTGTTAGGGAGGTGTAGGGTATTATATAGTCGGCCCCGCCCGACTTTCTGCCTTTCCTTACTGGTATTAGTAATAAATTCACTGAATGAAAAAATACCGAATTCAGTGGAAAGTCTAGAAAATAGAAATGCATACTTATAAAGTTTCCAAATTCTTGTTTCATTGGTCATGCATCACATTATCATATTGCGATTGTATTGGAGTGAACAGCTGTAATTATCGCATACCGAGCATTTTTGTTCATGTATTTCCTATATAATACTTGCAAGATATATCAAAATGTGGGCTGTGCCACGCCCACTGGTCTTATTCCGCCCATTTGTAAGCCAATCACGTAGACTGCTACCAGATACATATACGCAAAATTTCAACACTCTCGCTAACAAAATGAGCAATATAATTCAATTTCAAAATTTGGCTTATATGTGCGGTGGCACGCCCATTGGTCAGATCCCGCCAATTTTTGGACCAATCACGTGGACTGTCACCAGATACATATGTACAACATTACAGCACTCTAGATAAAAAATTGTGCAAGATATATCAATTTCGAAATTTGGCTTATAAGGGCAGGGCCACGCCCATTGGTCCGATCTCGCCCATTTTCTGACCAATTACGTAGCATGCCACCAGATACGTATACACAACATTGCAGCACTCCCGATAGAAAATTGTACAAGATATCAAAATTTGGTCTATGTGGGCGGGGCCACGCCCATTGGGCCGATCCCGCCCATTTTTGGACCAACCACGCAGACTGCCACCATATACATATACACAAAATTCCAGCACTCTCGCTAACATATTGTGCAAGTTATATCAATTTCAAAATTTGGCTTATATGGGCGGGGCCAAGCCCATTGGTCCGATCCCGCCCATTTTTTGACCAATTACGTAGAATGCCACCAGATACATATACGCAACATTGCAGCACTTCCGCTAGCAAATTGTGCAAGATATCAAAATTTCAATATTTGGTCAATGTGGGCGGGGCCACGCCCATTAATCCGGTCCCGCCCATTTTTTGACCAATTACGTAGAATGCCACCAGATACATGTACGCAACATTGCAGCACTCCCGCTAGCAAATTGTGCAAGATATCAAAATTTTGTCTATGTGGGCGGGGCCACGCCCATTGGTCCGATCCCGCCCATTTTTGGAGCCATCACGTAGACTGCCACCATATACATAACATTCCAGCACTCTCGCTAACAAATTGTGCAAAATATCTCAATTTCAAAATTTGGCTTATATGGGCGGGGCCACGCCCATTGGTCCGATTCCGCCCATTTTTGGAAAATTCACATAATCTGACACTAAATGCATACACACGAAATTTCAGCACTCTAGCTAAAAATTTTTCTCAATACCAAAATTTGACCCATATGGGCGGGTCCACGCCCACTTGATATATCGAAAATTCAAGTACCCTATTTTCAGCACCCCCTACACATGTACATTCTGTGAAAATTTCAAGATGATCGGTCTAGCCGTTTAGACGTCTATGCGGAACAAACATACAAACAAACATACAAACAAACAAACCCACAAACAGACACTCTCTTTTATATATATAGATGAAACTAATATTGGTACTAAGCAAACTCAAATAACTGATTTTTTTAAAAACTAATTTTTTTATACATATCTTCTATATATATAAAAGTGAGTGTCAGTTTGTGGGTTTGTTTGTTTGTTTGTATGTTTGTTTGTTCCGTATAGACGTCTAAACGGCTAGACCGATCATCTTGAAATTTTCACAGAATGTACATGTGTAGGGGGGTGCTGAAAATAGGGTACTAGAATTTTCGACATATCAAGCGGGCGTGGACCCGCCCATATGGGTCCAATTTTGATATTGAGACAATTTTTTAGCTAGAGTGCTAAAATTTTGAGTGTATGCATTTAGTGACAGATTATGTGAATTTTCAAAAAATGGGCGGAATCGGACCAATGGGCGTGGCACCGCCCATATAAGGCAAATTTTGAAATTCAAATATTTTCCACAATTTGTTAGCGAGAGTGCTGGAATGTTATGTATATGGCGGCAGTCTACGTGATGGCTCCATAAAGGGGCGCGATCGGACCAATGGGCGTGGCCCCGTTCACATAGACCAAATTTTGAAATTTTGATATCTTGCACAATTTGCTAGCGGGAGTGCTGCAATGTTGCGTATATGTATCTGGTGGCATTCTACGTAATTGGTCAAAAAATGGGCGGGACCGGACCAATGGGCGTGGCCCCGCCCATATGAGCCAAATTTTGAAATTGATATATCTTGCACAATTTGTTAGTTAGAGTGTTGTACATATGTATCTGATGGCAGTCCACGTGATTGATCCAAAAACGGGCGGGATCGAAACAATGGGCGTGGCACCGCCCATATAAGCCAAATTTTAAAAATGTGATATCTTGCACAATTTGTTAGCGAGAGACCAGGAATTTTGTGTATATATATCCGTTGGCGATCTACGTGATTTGTCCAAAAATGGGAGGGTTCGGACCAATAGGCGTGGCCCCGCCCACATTGACCAAATTTTGATATCTTGCACAATTTGCGGAAGTGCTGCAATGTTGCGTATATGTATCTGGTGGCATTCTACGTAATTGGTCAAAAAATGGGCGGGATCGGACCAATGGGCTTGGCCCCGCCCATATAAGCCAAATTTTGAAATTGATATAACTTGCACAATATGTTAGCGAGAGTGCTGGAATTTTGTGTATATGTATATGGTGGCAGTCTGCGTGATTGGTCCAAAAAAAAATTCCAGCACTCTCGGAATAGGACCACTGGGCGTGGCACAGCCCATATTTTGATATATCTTGCAAGTATTATATAGGAAATACATGAACAAAAATGCTCGGTATGCGATAATTACAGCTGCTCACTCCAATACAATCGCAATATGATAATGTGATGCATGACCAATGAAACAAGAATTTGGAAATTTTATAAGTCTACATTTCTATTTTCTGCACTTTACACTGAATTCGGCATTTTTTCATTCAGTGAATTTATTACTAATACCAGTAAGGAAAGGCAGAAAGTCGGGCGGGGGCGACTATATAATACCCTACACCTCCCTAACAATGCGATAAGGGTCATTGCGATAATAATTTGCAATAATTGGTACATGTGGTGTGTGTGTATGTATGTATATCTTATTTTGAAACGATAATCGCTAAATTATCCAATATTCGTTCCTAAATTGAGAAACATTTTTCTGGAGAACTTTGTAATGATTGGAAGTAAAGTACAACTTCTATAGCGCTTTGTAACCAAATCTGGAGGAACATATATGGAGGTTATATATAAATCTGAATCGATTTTCCTTGAATACTCATTCATGTAAAATAGAAACCTGTTTCTGTCGAATTTCGTACTGATCGGATATAAAACACAGTCTCTACAGCGCTTACATGTCAAATTGGGGGTAACATGTATATATGGTGGCTATATCTAAATCTGAACCGATTTTCTCCGAATTTTGCGGTATTCTTTCATGTCATAAGAAACCTCTTTCTGCCGAATTTCGTACTGATCGGATATAAAATACAGTTTCTACGGCGCTAATTTTGACATGGGCAGCGAAGCGCACCGGGCTCAGCTAGTGTATTAAAATATCCCAAAATTGTCTTTAATAAATCAATGCATGTGCACTTACATACATAAATTGTTTTCTTCAAGTCTTCATTTAAACCGAACTTCGTTCAAAACGAACTAGTTTACCCAGTCCCTTGAAGTTCGCTTTAAGCGAAAAGTAGTGTATCTCGTTAAATAAGCCCCGTAGAAGGAAAAGGGCGAAATTTTGTTATCACTATTTTTTGGCCAAAATTTAGCAAAACTTAAAATGCATATATCTCGTAAAATAAGCCCCGTAGAAGGAAAGGGGCAAAATTTTGTTATCACTATTTTTTGGCCAACATTTTGAATTTCCTTAGGAAAACTTAAAATGCATATATCTCGTTAAATAAACCCCGTAGAAGGAAAAGGGCGAAATTTTGTTATCACTAATTTTTGGCCAAAATTTGCCGAATTTGTCAAAATCGCCGATTTCGTCAAAATTTGCCGAATTCGTAAAAAATCGGCGGATTCGTCAAAAATCGCCGAATTCGTCAAAACTATCCTTAGCAAAACTTAAAATGCAAATATGTCGTTAAATAAGCCCCGTAGAAGGAAAAGGGCAAAATTTTGTTATCACTTATTTTTGGCCAGAATTTAGCTAAACTTAAAATGCAAATATCTCGTTAAATAAGCCCCGTAGAAGGAAAAGGACGAAATTTTGTTATCCCTAATTTTTGGCCAAAATTTAGCAAACTTAAAATGGAAATATCTCGTTAAATAAGCCCCGTAGAAGGAAAAGGACGAAATTTTGTTATCACTAATTTTTGGCCAAAATTTAGCAAGACTTAAAATGCAAATATCTCGTTAAATAAGCCCCGTAGAAGTAAAGAGGCGAAATTTTTGGCCAGAATTTAGCAAACCTTAAAATGCAAATATCTCGTTAAATAAGCCCAAAATTTTTTTGTTATCACTTTTTTTTGGCCAAAATTTTTAATTTCCTTAGCAAAACTTAAAATGCAAATATCTCGTTAAATAAGCCCCGTAGAAGGAAAAGGACGAAATTTTGTTATCACTAATTATTGGCCAAAATTTAGCAAAACTTAAAATGCAAATATCTCGTTAAATAAGCCCCGTAGAAGGAAAAGGGCGAACTTTTGTTATCACTATTTTTTGGCCAAAATTTTGAATTTCCTTAGCAAAACCTAAAATGCAAATATCTCGTTAAATAAGCCCCGTAGAAGGAAAAGGGCGAAATTTTGTTCACTTATTTTTGGCCAGAATTTAGCAAAACTTAAAATGCTAATATTTCGTTAAATAAGCCCTGTAGAAGGAAAAGTGAGAAATTTTGTTATCACTATTTTTTGGCCAAAATTTAGCAAAACTTAAAATGGAAATATCTCGTTAAATAAGCCCCGTAGAAGGAAAAGGGCGAACTTTTGTTATCACTATTTTTTGGCCAAAATTTTGAATTTCCTTAGCAAAACCTAAAATGCAAATATCTCGTTAAATAAGCCCCGTAGAAGGAAAAGGGCGAAATTTTGTTATCACTAATTATTGGCCAAAATTTAGCAAAACTTAAAATGCAAATATCTCGTTAAATAAGCCCCGTAGAAGGAAAAGGGCGAACTTTTGTTATCACTATTTTTTGGCCAAAATTTTGAATTTCCTTAGCAAAACCTAAAATGCAAATATCTCGTTAAATAAGCCCCGTAGAAGGAAAAGGGCGAAATTTTGTTCACTTATTTTTGGCCAGAATTTAGCAAAACTTAAAATGCTAATATTTCGTTAAATAAGCCCTGTAGAAGGAAAAGTGAGAAATTTTGTTATCACTATTTTTTGGCCAAAATTTAGCAAAACTTAAAATGGAAATATCTCGTTAAATAAGCCCCGTAGAAGGAAAAGGGCGAACTTTTGTTTCACTATTTTTTGGCCAAAATTTTGAATTTCCTTAGCAAAATTTAAAATGCAAATATCTTGTTAAATAAGCCCCGTAGAAGGAAAAGGGCGAAATTTTGTTATCACTATTTATTGGCCAAAATTTAGCAAAACTTAAAATGCAAATATCTCGTTAAATAAGCCCCGTAGAAAGAAAAGGACGAAATTTTGTTATCACTAATTTTTGGCCAAAATTTAGCAAAACTTAAAATGCAAATATCTCGTTAAATAAGCCCCGTAGAAGGAAAAGGGCGAAATTTTGTTATCACTATTTATTGGCCAAAATTTAGCAAAACTTAAAATGCAAATATTTCGTAAATAAGCCCCGTAGAAGGAAAAGGGCGAACTTTTGTTATCACTATTTTTTGGCCAAAATTTTGAATTTCCTTAGCAAAATTTAAAATGCAAATATCTCGTTAAATAAGCCCCGTAGAAGGAAAAGGGCGAAATTTTGTTATCACTTATTTTTGGCCAGAATTTAGTTAAACTTAAATTTTTGGCCAAAATTTAGCAAAACTTAAAATGCAAATATCTCGTTAAATAAGCCCCGTAGAAGGAAAAGGGCGAACTTTTGTTATCACTATTTTTTGGCCAAAATTTTTAATTTCCTTAGCAAAACGTAAAATGCAAATATCTCGTTAAATAAGCCCCGTAGAAGGAAAAGGGCGAAATTTTGTTATCACAATTTTTTAGCAAAAGTTTAGCAAAATTTAAAATGCAAATATCTCGTTAAATAAGCCCCGTAGAAGGAAAAGGACGAAATTTTGTTATCACTAATTTTTGGCCAAAATTTAGCAAAACTTAAAATGCAAATATCTCGTTAAATAAGCCCCGTAGAAGGAAAAGGGCGAACTTTTGTTATCACTATTTTTTGGCCAAAATTTTTAATTTCCTTAGCAAAACGTAAAATGCAAATATCTCGTTAAATAAGCCCCGTAGAAGGAAAAGGGCGAAATTTTGTTCACTTATTTTTGGCCAGAATTTAGCAAAACTTAAAATGCAAATATTTCGTTAAATAAGCCCTGTAGAAGGAAAAGTGCGAAATTTTGTTATCACTATTTTTTGGCCAAAATTTCGCAAAACTTAAAATGGAAATATCTCGTTAAATAAGCCCCGTAGAAGGAAAAGGACGAAATTTTGTTATCACTAATTTTTGGCCAAAATTTAGCAAAACTTAGAATGCAAATATTTCGTAAATAAAACTTAGAATGCAAATATTTCGTAAATAAGCCCCGTAGAAGGAAGAGGGCGAACTTTTGTTATCACTATTTTTTGGCCAAAATTTTGAATTTCCTTAGCAAAATTTAAAATGCAAATATCTCGTTAAATAAGCCCCGTAGAAGGAAAAGGGCGAAATTTTGTTATCACTTATTTTTGGCCAGAATTTAGTTAAACTTAAAATGCAAATATCTCGTTAAATAAGCCCCGTAGAAGGAAAAGGACGAAATTTTGTTATCACTAATTTTTGGCCAAAATTTAGCAAAACTTAAAATGCAAATATCTCGTTAAATAAGCCCCGTAGAAGGAAAAGGGCGAACTTTTGTTATCACTATTTTTTCGCCAAAATTTTTAATTTCCTTAGCAAAACGTAAAATGCAAATATCTCGTTAAATAAGCCCCATAGAAGGAAAAGGGCGAGTTTTTGTTATCACAATTTTTTAGCAAAAGTTTAGCAAAATTTAAAATGCAAATATCTCGTTAAATAAGCCCCGTAGAAATAAAAGGGCGAAATTTTGTTATCACTTATTTTTGGCCAGAATTTAGCAAAACTTAAAATGCAAATATCTCGTTAAATAAGCCCCGTAGAAGGAAAAGTGCGAAATTTTTTATCACTATTTTTTGGCCTAAATTTAGCAAAACTTAAAATGCAAATATCTCGTTAAATAAGCCCCGTAGAAGGAAAAGGGCGAAATTTTGTTATCACAATTTTTTAGCAAAAGTTTAGCAAAATTTAAAATGCAAATATCTCGTTAAATAAGCCCCGTAGAAGGAAAGGGCGAAATTTTGTTATCACTTATTTTTGGCCAGAATTTAGCAAAACTTAAAATGCAAATATCTCGTTAAATAAGCCCCGTAGAAGGAAAAGGTTATCACTATTTTTTGGCCAAAATGTAGCAAAACTTAAAATGCATATATCTCGTTAAATAAGCCCCGTAGAAGGAAAAGGGCGAAATTTTGTTATCACTATTTTTTGGCCAACATTTTGAATTAGGAAAACTTAAAATGCAAATATCTCGTTAAATAAGCCCCGTAGAAGGAAAAGGGCGAAATTTTGTTATCACTAATTTTTGGCGAAAATTTTAAATTTCCTTAGCAAAATTTCGTCAAAATTTACCGAATTCGTCAAAAATTTCCTTAGCAAAACTTAAAATGCAAATATCTCGTTAAATAAGCCCCGTAGAAGGAAAAGGACGAAATTTTGTTATCACTAATTTTTGGCCTGAATTTAGCAAAACTTAAAATGCAAATATCTCGTTAAATAAGCCCCGTAGAAGGAAAAGTGCGAAATTTTTTATCACTATTTTTTGGCCTAAATTTAGCAAAACTTAAAATGCAAATATCTCGTTAAATAAGCCCCGTAGAAGGAAAAGTGCGAAATTTTTTATCACTATTTTTTGGCCTAAATTTAGCAAAACTTAAAATGCAAATATCTCGTTAAATAAGCCCCGTAGAAGGAAAAGGACGAAATTTTGTTATCACTTATTTTTGGCCATAATTTAGCTAAACTTAAATTGCAAATATCTCGTTAAATAAGCCCCGTAGAAGGAAAAGGACGAAATTTTGTTATCACTAATTTTTGGCCTGAATTTAGCAAAACTTAAAATGCAAATATCTCGTTAAATAAGCCCCGTAGAAGGAAAAGTGCGAAATTTTTTATCACTATTTTTTGGCCTAAATTTAGCAAAACTTAAAATGCAAATATCTCGTTAAATAAGCCCCGTAGAAGGAAAAGGGCGAAATTTTGTTATCACAATTTTTTAGCAAAAGTTTAGCAAAATTTAAAATGCAAATATCTCGTTAAATAAGCCCCGTAGAAGGAAAAGGGCGAAATTTTGTTATCACTTATTTTTGACCAGAAAATTTAAAATGCAAATATCTCGTTAAATAAGCCCCGTAGAAGGAAAAGGTTATCACTATTTTTTGGCCAAAATTTAGCAAAATTTAAAATGTATATATCTCGTTAAATAAGCCCCGTAGAAGGAAAAGGGCGAAATTTTGTTATCACTATTTTTTGGCCAACATTTTGAATTTCCTTAGGAAAACTTAAAATGCATATATCTCGTTAAATAAGCCCCGTAGAAGGAAAAGGGCGAAATTTTGTTATCACTAATTTTTGGCCAAAATTTTGAATATCCTTCGCAAAATTTCGTCAAAATTTACCGAATTCGTCAAAATTTGCCATATCGTCAAAATTTGCCGAATTCGTTAAAATTTGCCGAATTCGTCAAAATCGGCGAATTCGTCAAAATTTGCCGAATTCGTCAAAAATCGCCGAATTCGTCAAAAAAAACGCCGAATTCGTCAAAAATCGCCGAATTCGTCAATATTTTCCTTAGCAAATATATTTTCCGTAGAAGGAAAGGGCGAAATTTAGTTATCACTTATTTTTGGCCAGAATTTAGCTAAACTTAAATTGCAAATATCTCGTTAAATAAGCCCCGTAGAAGAAAAAGGACGAAATTTTGTTATCACTAATTTTTGGCCAAAATTTAGCAAAACTTAAAATGCAAATATCACGTTAAATAAGCCCCTTAGAAGGAAAAGGGCGAAATTTTGTTATCACTTATTTTTGGCCAGAATTTAGCAAAACTTAAAATGCAAATATCTCGTTAAATAAGCCCCGTAGAAGGAAAAGTGCGAAATTTTTTATCACTATTTTTTGGCCTAAATTTAGCAAAACTTAAAATGCAAATATCTCGTTAAATAAGCCCCGTAGAAGGAAAAGTGCGAAATTTTTTATCACTATTTTTTGGCCTAAATTTATCAAAATTTAAAATGCAAATATCTCGTTAAATAAGCCCCGTAGAAGGAAAAGGGCGAAATTTTGTTATCACTTATTTTTGACCAGAAAATTTAAAATGCAAATATCTCGTTAAATAAGCCCCGTAGAAGGAAAAGGGCGAAATTTTGTTATCACAATTTTTTAGCAAAAGTTTAGCAAAATTTAAAATGCAAATATCTCGTTAAATAAGCCCCGTAGAAGGAAAAGGTTATCACTATTTTTTGGCCAAAATTTAGCAAAACTTAAAATGCATATATCTCGTTAAATAAGCCCCGTAGAAGGAAAAGGGCGAAATTTTGTTATCACTAATTTTTGGCGAAAATTTTGAATTTCCTTAGCAAAATTTCGTCAAAATTTACCGAATTCGTCAAAATCGGCGAATTCGTCAAAATTTTCCTTAGCAAAACTTAAAATGCAAATATCTCGTTAAATAAGCCCCGTAGAAGGAAAAGGGCGAAATTTTGTTATCACTTATTTTTGGCCAGAATTTAGCAAAACTTAAATTGCAAATATCTCGTTAAATAAGCCCCGTAGAAGGAAAAGGACGAATTTTTGTTATCACTAATTTTTGGCCTAAATTTAGCAAAACTTAAAATGCAAATATCTCGTTAAATAAGCCCCGTAGAAGGAAAAGGGCGAAATTTTGTTATCACTTATTTTTGGCCAGAATTTAGCAAAACTTAAAATGCAAATATCTCGTTAAATAAGCCCCGTAGAAGGAAAAGTGCGAAATTTGTTATCACTATTTTTTGGCCTAAATTTAGCAAAACTTAAAATGCAAATATCTCGTTAAATAAGCCCCGTAGAGGAAAAGGGCGAAATTTTGTTATCACAATAAGCCCCGTAGAAGGAAAAGGGCGAAATTTTGTTATCACTTATTTTTGGCCAGAATTTAGAAAAATTTTAAATGCAAATATCTCGTTAAATAAGCCCCGCAGAAGGAAAGGGTTATCACTATTTTTTGGCCAAAATTTAGCAAAATTTAAAATGTATATATCTCGTTAAATAAGCCCCGTAGAAGGAAAAGGGCGAAATTTTGTTATCACTATTTTTTGGCCAACATTTTGAATTTCCTTAGGAAAACTTAAAATGCATATATCTCGTTAAATAAGCCCCGTAGAAGGAAAAGTGCGAAATTTTTTATCACTATTTTTTGGCCTAAATTTAGCAAAACTTAAAATGCAAATATCTCGTTAAATAAGCCCCGTAGAAGGAAAAGGGCGAAATTTTGTTATCACAATTTTTTAGCAAAAGTTTAGCAAAATTTAAAATGCAAATATCTCGTTAAATAAGCCCCGTAGAAGGAAAGGGCGAAATTTTGTTATCACTTATTTTTGGCCAGAATTTAGCAAAACTTAAAATGCAAATATCTCGTTAAATAAGCCCCGTAGAAGGAAAAGCTTATCACTATTTTTTGGCCAAAATGTAGCAAAACTTAAAATGCATATATCTCGTTAAATAAGCCCCGTAGAAGGAAAAGGGCGAAATTTTGTTATCACTATTTTTTGGCCAACATTTTGAAATTCCTTAGGAAAACTTAAAATGCATATATCTCGTTAAATAAGCCCCGTAGAAGGAAAAGTGCGAAATTTTTTATCACTATTTTTTGGCCTAAATTTAGCAAAACTTAAAATGCAAATATCTCGTTAAATAAGCCCCGTAGAAGGAAAAGGGCGAAATTTTGTTATCACAATTTTTTAGCAAAAGTTTAGCAAAATTTAAAATGCAAATATCTCGTTAAATAAGCCCCGTAGAAGGAAAGGGCGAAATTTTGTTATCACTTATTTTTGGCCAGAATTTAGCAAAACTTAAAATGCAAATATCTCGTTAAATAAGCCCCGTAGAAGGAAAAGCTTATCACTATTTTTTGGCCAAAATGTAGCAAAACTTAAAATGCATATATCTCGTTAAATAAGCCCCGTAGAAGGAAAAGGGCGAAATTTTGTTATCACTATTTTTTGGCCAACATTTTGAATTTCCTTAGGAAAACTTAAAATGCATATATCTCGTTAAATAAGCCCCGTAGAAGGAAAAGGACGAAATTTTGTTATCACTAATTTTTGGCCTGAATTTAGCAAAACTTAAAATGCAAATATCTCGTTAAATAAGCCCCGTAGAAGGAAAATGGCGAAATTTTGTTATCACTTATTTTTGGCCAGAATTTAGCAAAACTTAAAATGCAAATATCTCGTTAAATAAGCCCCGTAGAAGGAAAAGTGCGAAATTTTTTATCACTATTTTTTGGCCTAAATTTAGCAAAACTTAAAATGCAAATATCTCGTTAAATAAGCCCCGTAGAGGAAAAGGGCGAAATTTTGTTATCACAATAAGCCCCGTAGAAGGAAAAGGGCGAAATTTTGTTATCACTTATTTTTGGCCAGAATTTAGAAAAATTTTAAATGCAAATATCTCGTTAAATAAGCCCCGTAGAAGGAAAAGGTTATCACTATTTTTTGGCCAAAATTTAGCAAAATTTAAAATGTATATATCTCGTTAAATAAGCCCCGTAGAAGGAAAAGGGCGAAATTTTGTTATCACTATTTTTTGGCCAACATTTTGAATTTCCTTAGGAAAACTTAAAATGCATATATCTCGTTAAATAAGCCCCGTAGAAGGAAAAGTGCGAAATTTTTTATCACTATTTTTTGGCCTAAATTTAGCAAAACTTAAAATGCAAATATCTCGTTAAATAAGCCCCGTAGAAAGAAAAGGGCGAAATTTTGTTATCACAATTTTTTAGAAAAAGTTTAGCAAAATTTAAAATGCAAATATCTCGTTAAATAAGCCCCGTAGAAGGAAAAGGGCGAAATTTTGTTATCACTTATTGTTGGCCAGAATTTAGCAAAACTTAAAATGCAAATATCTCGTTAAATAAGCCCCGTAGAACGAAAAGGTTATCACTATTTTTTGGCCAAAATTTAGCAAAACTTAAAATGCATATATCTCGTTAAATAAGCCCCGTAGAAGGAAAAGGGCGAAATTTTGTTATCACTATTTTTTGGCCATTTTGAATTTCCTTAGGAAAACTTAAAATGCAAATATCTCGTTAAATAAGCCCCGTAGAAGGAAAAGGGCGAAATTTTGTTATCACTAATTTTTGGCGAAAATTTTGAATTTCCTTAGCAAAATTTCGTCAAAATTTACCGAATTCGTCAAAATCGGCGAATTCGTCAAAATTTGCCGAATTCGTCAAAATTTGCCGAATTCGTCAAAATTTTCCTTAGCAAAACTTAAAATGCAAATATCTCGTTAAATAAGCCCCGTAGAAGGAAAAGGGCGAAATTTTGTTATCACTTATTTTTGGCCAGAATTTAGCTAAACTTAAATTGCAAATATCTCGTTAAATAAGCCCCGTAGAAGGAAAAGGACGAAATTTTGTTATCACTAATTTTTGGCCTGAATTTAGCAAAACTTAAAATGCAAATATCTCGTTAAATAAGCCCCGTAGATGGAAAAGGGCGAAATTTTGTTGTCACTTATTTTTGGCCAGAATTTAGCAAAACTTAAAATGCAAATATCTCGTTAAATAAGCCCCGTAGAAGGAAAAGGGCGAAATTTTGTTATCCCTATTTTTTGGCCAACATTTTGAATTTCGTTAGGAAAACTTAAAATGCATATATCTCGTTAAATAAGCCCCGTAGAAGGAAAAGTGCGAAATTTTTTATCACTATTTTTTGGCCTAAATTTAGCAAAACTTAAAATGCAAATATCTCGTTAAATAAGCCCCGTAGAAGGAAAAGGTTATCACTATTTTTTGGTCAAAGTTTAGCAAAATTTAAAAAAATGCAAATATCTCGTTAAATAAGCCCCGTAGAAGGAAAAGGGCGAAATTTGTTATCACTATTTTTTGGCCTAAATTTAGCAAAACTTAAAATGCAAATATCTCGTTAAATAAGCCCCGTAGAGGAAAAGGGCGAAATTTTGTTATCACAATAAGCCCCGTAGAAGGAAAAGGGCGAAATTTTGTTATCACTTATTTTTGGCCAGAATTTAGAAAAATTTTAAATGCAAATATCTCGTTAAATAAGCCCCGCAGAAGGAAAAGGTTATCACTATTTTTTGGCCAAAATTTAGCAAAATTTAAAATGTATATATCTCGTTAAATAAGCCCCGTAGAAGGAAAAGGGCGAAATTTTGTTATCACTATTTTTTGGCCAACATTTTGAATTTCCTTAGGAAAACTTAAAATGCATATATCTCGTTAAATAAGCCCCGTAGAAGGAAAAGTGCGAAATTTTTTATCACTATTTTTTGGCCTAAATTTAGCAAAACTTAAAATGCAAATATCTCGTTAAATAAGCCCCGTAGAAGGAAAAGGGCGAAATTTTGTTATCACAATTTTTTAGCAAAAGTTTAGCAAAATTTAAAATGCAAATATCTCGTTAAATAAGCCCCGTAGAAGGAAAGGGCGAAATTTTGTTATCACTTATTTTTGGCCAGAATTTAGCAAAACTTAAAATGCAAATATCTCGTTAAATAAGCCCCGTAGAAGGAAAAGCTTATCACTATTTTTTGGCCAAAATGTAGCAAAACTTAAAATGCATATATCTCGTTAAATAAGCCCCGTAGAAGGAAAAGGGCGAAATTTTGTTATCACTATTTTTTGGCCAACATTTTGAATTTCCTTAGGAAAACTTAAAATGCATATATCTCGTTAAATAAGCCCCGTAGAAGGAAAAGTGCGAAATTTTTTATCACTATTTTTTGGCCTAAATTTAGCAAAACTTAAAATGCAAATATCTCGTTAAATAAGCCCCGTAGAAGGAAAAGGGCGAAATTTTGTTATCACAATTTTTTAGCAAAAGTTTAGCAAAATTAAAAATGCAAATATCTCGTTAAATAAGCCCCGTAGAAGGAAAGGGCGAAATTTTGTTATCACTTATTTTTGGCCAGAATTTAGCAAAACTTAAAATGCAAATATCTCGTTAAATAAGCCCCGTAGAAGGAAAAGGTTATCACTATTTTTTGGCCAAAATGTAGCAAAACTTAAAATGCAAATATCTCGTTAAATAAGCCCCGTAGAAGGAAAAGGGCGAAATTTTGTTATCACTAGTTTTTTGGCGAAAATTTTGAATTTCCTTATCAAAATTTCGTCAAAATTTACCGAATTCGTCAAAATTTTCCTTAGCAAAACTTAAAATGCAAATATCTCGTTAAATAAGCCCCGTAGAAGGAAAAGGGCAAAATTTTGTTATCACTTATTTTTGGCCAGAATTTAGCTAAACTTAAATTGCAAATATCTCGTTAAATAAGCCCCGTAGAAGGAAAAGGACGAAATTTTGTTATCACTAATTTTTGGCCTGAATTTAGCAAAACTTAAAATGCAAATATCTCGTTAAATAGGCCCCGTAGAAGGAAAATGGCGAAATTTTGTTATCACTTATTTTTGGCCAGAATTTAGCAAAACTTAAAATGCAAATATCTCGTTAAATAAGCCCCGTAGAAGGAAAAGTGCGAAATTTTTTATCACTATTTTTTGGCCTAAATTTAGCAAAACTTAAAATGCAAATATCTCGTTAAATAAGCCCCGTAGAGGAAAAGGGCGAAATTTTGTTATCACAATAAGCCCCGTAGAAGGAAAAGGGCGAAATTTTGTTATCACTTATTTTTGGCCAGAATTTAGAAAAATTTTAAATGCAAATATCTCGTTAAATAAGCCCCGTAGAAGGAAAAGGGCGAAATTTTGTTATCACTATTTTTTGGCCAACATTTTGAATTTCCTTAGGAAAACTTAAAATGCATATATCTCGTTAAATAAGCCCCGTAGAAGGAAAAGTGCGAAATTTTTTATCACTATTTTTTGGCCTAAATTTAGCAAAACTTAAAATGCAAATATCTCGTTAAATAAGCCCCGTAGAAGGAAAAGGGCGAAATTTTGTTATCACAATTTTTTAGCAAAAGTTTAGCAAAATTTAAAATGCAAATATCTCGTTAAATAAGCCCCGTAGAAGGAAAAGGGCGAAATTTTGTTATCACTTATTGTTGGCCAGAATTTAGCAAAACTTAAAATGCAAATATCTCGTTAAATAAGCCCCGTAGAACGAAAAGGTTATCACTATTTTTTGGCCAAAATTTAGCAAAACTTAAAATGCATATATCTCGTTAAATAAGCCCCGTAGAAGGAAAAGGGCGAAATTTTGTTATCACTATTTTTTGGCCATTTTGAATTTCCTTAGGAAAACTTAAAATGCAAATATCTCGTTAAATAAGCCCCGTAGAAGGAAAAGGGCGAAATTTTGTTATCACTAATTTTTGGCGAAAATTTTGAATTTCCTTATCAAAATTTCGTCAAAATTTACCGAATTCGTCAAAATCGGCGAATTCGTCAAAATTTGCCGAATTCGTCAAAATTTTCCTTAGCAAAACTTAAAATGCAAATATCTCGTTAAATAAGCCCCGTAGAAGGAAAAGGGCGAAATTTTGTTATCACTTATGTTTGGCCAGAATTTAGCTAAACTTAAATTGCAAATATCTCGTTAAATAAGCCCCGTAGAAGGAAAAGGACGAAATTTTGTTATCACTAATTTTTGGCCTGAATTTAGCAAAACTTAAAATGCAAATATCTCGTTAAATAAGCCCCGTAGAAGGAAAAGGGCGAAATTTTGTTGTCACTTATTTTTGGCCAGAATTTAGCAAAACTTAAAATGCAAATATCTCGTTAAATAAGCCCCGTAGAAGGAAAAGGGCGAAATTTTGTTATCCCTATTTTTTGGCCAACATTTTGAATTTCGTTAGGAAAACTTAAAATGCATATATCTCGTTAAATAAGCCCCGTAGAAGGAAAAGTGCGAAATTTTTTATCACTATTTTTTGGCCTAAATTTAGCAAAACTTAAAATGCAAATATCTCGTTAAATAAGCCCCGTAGAAGGAAAAGGTTATCACTATTTTTTGGTCAAAGTTTAGCAAAATTTAAAATGTATATATCTCGTTAAATAAGCCCCGTAGAGGGAAAAGGGCGAAATTTTGTTATCCCTATTTTTTGGCCAACATTTTGAATTTCGTTAGGAAAACTTAAAATGCAAATATCTCGTTAAATAAGCCCCGTAGAAGGAAAAGTGCGAAATTTTTTATCACTATTTTTTGGCCTAAATTTAGCAAAACTTAAAATGCAAATATCTCGTTAAATAAGCCCCGTAGAAGGAAAAGGGCGAAATTTTGTTATCACAATTTTTTAGCAAAAGTTTAGCAAAATTCAAAATGCAAATATCTCGTTAAATAAGCCCCGTAGAAGGAAAAGGGCGAAATTTTGTTATCACTTATTTTTGGCCAGAATTTAGCAAAACTTAAAATGCAAATATCTCGTTAAATAAGCCCCGTAGAAGGAAAAGTGCGAATTTTTGTATCACTATTTTTTGGCCAACATTTTGAATTTCCTTAGGAAAACTTAAAATGCATATATCTCGTTAAATAAGCCCCGTAGAAGGAAAAGTGCGAAATTTTTTATCACTATTTTTTGGCCTAAATTTAGCAAAACTTAAAATGCAAATATCTCGTTAAATAAGCCCCGTAGAAGGAAAAGGGCGAAATTTTGTTATCACAATTTTTTAGCAAAAGTTTAGCAAAATTTAAAATGCAAATATCTCGTTAAATAAGCCCCGTAGAAGGAAAAGGGCGAAATTTTGTTATCACTTATTGTTGGCCAGAATTTAGCAAAACTTAAAATGCAAATATCTCGTTAAATAAGCCCCGTAGAACGAAAAGGTTATCACTATTTTTTGGCCAAAATTTAGCAAAACTTAAAATGCATATATCTCGTTAAATAAGCCCCGTAGAAGGAAAAGGGCGAAATTTTGTTATCACTATTTTTTGGCCATTTTGAATTTCCTTAGGAAAACTTAAAATGCAAATATCTCGTTAAATAAGCCCCGTAGAAGGAAAAGGGCGAAATTTTGTTATCACTAATTTTTGGCGAAAATTTTGAATTTCCTTATCAAAATTTCGTCAAAATTTACCGAATTCGTCAAAATCGGCGAATTCGTCAAAATTTGCCGAATTCGTCAAAATTTTCCTTAGCAAAACTTAAAATGCAAATATCTCGTTAAATAAGCCCCGTAGAAGGAAAAGGGCGAAATTTTGTTATCACTTATTTTTGGCCAGAATTTAGCTAAACTTAAATTGCAAATATCTCGTTAAATAAGCCCCGTAGAAGGAAAAGGACGAAATTTTGTTATCACTAATTTTTGGCCTGAATTTAGCAAAACTTAAAATGCAAATATCTCGTTAAATAAGCCCCGTAGAAGGAAAAGGGCGAAATTTTGTTGTCACTTATTTTTGGCCAGAATTTAGCAAAACTTAAAATGCAAATATCTCGTTAAATAAGCCCCGTAGAAGAAAAAGGGCGAAATTTTGTTATCCCTATTTTTTGGCCAACATTTTGAATTTCGTTAGGAAAACTTAAAATGCATATATCTCGTTAAATAAGCCCCGTAGAAGGAAAAGTGCGAAATTTTTTATCACTATTTTTTGGCCTAAATTTAGCAAAACTTAAAATGCAAATATCTCGTTAAATAAGCCCCGTAGAAGGAAAAGGTTATCACTATTTTTTGGTCAAAGTTTAGCAAAATTTAAAATGTATATATCTCGTTAAATAAGCCCCGTAGAGGGAAAAGGGCGAAATTTTGTTATCCCTATTTTTTGGCCAACATTTTGAATTTCGTTAGGAAAACTTAAAATGCAAATATCTCGTTAAATAAGCCCCGTAGAAGGAAAAGTGCGAAATTTTTTATCACTATTTTTTGGCCTAAATTTAGCAAAACTTAAAATGCAAATATCTCGTTAAATAAACCCCGTAGAAGGAAAAGGGCGAAATTTTGTTATCACAATTTTTTAGCAAAAGTTTAGCAAAATTCAAAATGCAAATATCTCGTTAAATAAGCCCCGTAGAAGGAAAAGGGCGAAATTTTGTTATCACTTATTTTTGGCCAGAATTTAGCAAAACTTAAAATGCAAATATCTCGTTAAATAAGCCCCGTAGAAGGAAAAGTGCGAATTTTTGTATCACTATTTTTTGGCCTAAATTTAGCAAAACTTAAAATGCAAATATCTCGTTAAATAAGCCCCGTAGAAGGAAAAGGGCTAAATTTTGTTATCAGAATTTATTAGCAAAAGTTTAGCAAAATTTAAAATGCAAATATCTCGTTAAATAAGCCCCGTAGAAGGAAAAGGGCGAAATTTTGTTATCACTTATTTTTGGCCAGAATTTAGAAAAACTTAAAATGCAAATATCTCCTTAAATAAGCCCCGTAGAAGGAAAAGGTTTTTGACGAATTCGTCAAAATTTGCCGAATTCGTCAAAAATCGGCGAATTCGTCAAAAATCGGCGAATTCGTCAAAATTTGCCGAATTCGTCAAAAATCGCCGAATTCACCAAAAATCGACGAATTCGTCAAAAGCTTAAAATGCAAATATCTCTTAGCAAAACCGTAGAAGGAAAAGGGCGAAATTTTGTTATCACTAATTTTTGGCCAGAATTTAGCAAAACTTAAAATGCAAATATCTCGTTAAATAAGCCCCGTAGAAGGAAAAGTGCGAAATTTTTTATCACTATTTTTTTGGCCTAAATTTAGCAAAATTTAAAATGCAAATATCTCGTTAAATAAGCCCCGTAGAAGGAAAAGGGCGAAATTTTGTTATCACTTATTTTTGGCCAGAATTTAGCAAAACTTAAAATGCAAATATCTCGTTAAATAAGCCCCGTAGAAGGAAAAGTGCGAAATTTTTTATCACTATTTTTTGGCCTAAATTTAGCAAAACTTAAAATGCAAATATCTCGTTAAATAAGCCCCGTAGAGGAAAAGGGCGAAATTTTGTTATCACAATAAGCCCCGTAGAAGGAAAAGGGCGAAATTTTGTTATCACTTATTTTTGGCCAGAATTTAGAAAAATTTTAAATGCAAATAACTCGTTAAATAAGCCCCGTAGAAGGAAAAGGTTATCACTATTTTTTGGCCAAAATTTAGCAAAATTTAAATGTATATATCTCGTTAAATAAGCCCCGTAGAAGGAAAAGGGCGAAATTTTGTTATCACTATTTTTTGGCCAACATTTTGAATTTCCTTAGGAAAACTTAAAATGCAAATATCTCGTTAAATAAGCCCCGTAGAAGGAAAAGGGCGAAATTTTGTTATCACAATTTTTTAGCAAAAGTTTAGCAAAATTTAAAATGCAAATATCTCGTTAAATAAGCCCCGTAGAAGGAAAAGGGCGAAATTTTGTTATCACTTATTTTTGGCCAGAATTTAGCAAAACTTAAAATGCAAATATCTCGTTAAATAAGCCCCGTAGAAGGAAAAGGGCGAAATTTTGTTATCACTATTTTTTGGCCAATATTTTGAATTTCCTTAGGAAAACTTAAAATGCAAATATCTCGTTAAATAAGCCCCGTAGAAGGAAAAGGGCGAAATTTTGTTATCACTAATTTTTGGCGAAAATTTTGAATTTCCTTAGCAAAATTTCGTCAAAATTTACCGAATTCGTCAAAATCCGTAGAAGGAAAAGGGCGAAATTTTGTTATCACTTGTTTTTGGCCAGAATTTAGCTAAACTTAAATTGCAAATATCTCGTTAAATAAGCCCCGTAGAAGGAAAAGGACGAAATTTTGTTATCACTTATTTTTGGCCAGAATTTAGCAAAACTTAAAATGCAAATATCTCGTTAAATAAGCCCCGTAGAAGGAAAAGTGCGAAATTTTTTATCACTATTTTTTTGGCCTAAATTTAGCAAAATGCAAATATCTCGTTAAATAAGCCCCGTAGAGGAAAAGGGCGAAATTTTGTTATCACTTATTTTTGGCCAGAATTTAGCAAAACTTAAAATGCAAATATCTCGTTAAATAAGCCCCGTAGAAGGAAAAGTGCGAAATTTGTTATCACTATTTTTTGGCCTAAATTTAGCAAAACTTAAAATGCAAATATCTCGTTAAATAAGCCCCGTAGAGGAAAAGGGCGAAATTTTGTTATCACAATAAGCCCCGTAGAAGGAAAAGGGCGAAATTTTGTTATCACTTATTTTTGGCCAGAATTTAGAAAAATTTTAAATGCAAATATCTCGTTAAATAAGCCCCGTAGAAGGAAAAGGTTATCACTATTTTTTGGCCAAAATTTAGCAAAATTTAAAATGTATATATCTCGTTGAATAAAACCCGTAGAAGGAAAAGGGCGAAATTTTGTTATCACTATTTTTTGGCCAACATTTTGAATTTCCTTAGGAAAACTTAAAATGCATATATCTCGTTAAATAAGCCCCGTAGAAGGAAAAGTGCGAAATTTTTTATCACTATTTTTTGGCCTAAATTTAGCAAAACTTAAAATGCAAATATCTCGTTAAATAAGCCCCGTAGAAGGAAAAGGGCGAAATTTTGTTATCACAATTTTTTAGCAAAAGTTTAGCAAAATTTAAAATGCAAATATCTCGTTAAATAAGCCCCGTAGAAGGAAAAGGGCGAAATTTTGTTATCACTTATTTTTGGCCAGAATTTAGCAAAACTTAAAATGCAAATATCTCGTTAAATAAGCCCCGTAGAAGGAAAAGGTTATCACTATTTTTTGTCCAAAATTTAGCAAAACTTAAAATGCATATATCTCGTTAAATAAGCCCCGTAGAAGGAAAAGGGCGAAATTTTGTTATCACTATTTTTTGGCCAACATTTTGAATTTCCTTAGGAAAACTTAAAATGCAAATATCTCGTTAAATAAGCCCCGTAGAAGGAAAAGGGCGAAATTTTGTTATCACTTATTTTTGGCCAGAATTTAGCAAAACTTAAATTGCAAATATCTCGTTAAATAAGCCCCGTAGAAGGAAAAGGACGAAATTTTGTTATCACTAATTTTTGGCCTGAATTTAGCAAAACTTAAAATGCAAATATCTCGTTAAATAAGCCCCGTAGAAGGAAAAGGGCGAAATTTTGTTATCACTTATTTTTGGCCAGAATTTAGCAAAACTTAAAATGCAAATATCTCGTTAAATAAGCCCCGTAGAAGGAAAAGGGCGAAATTTTGTTATCCCTATTTTTTGGCCAACATTTTGAATTTCGTTAGGAAAACTTAAAATGCATATATCTCGTTAAATAAGCCCCGTAGAAGGAAAAGTGCGAAATTTTTTATCACTATTTTTTGGCCTAAATTTAGCAAAACTTAAAATGCAAATATCTCGTTAAATAAGCCCCGTAGAAGGAAAAGGTTATCACTATTTTTTGGCCAAAATTTAGCAAAATTTAAAATGTATATATCTCGTTAAATAAGCCCCGTAGAAGGAAAGGGGCGAAATTTTGTTATCCCTATTTTTTGGCCAACATTTTGAATTTCGTTAGGAAAACTTAAAATGCAAATATCTCGTTAAATAAGCCCCGTAGAAGGAAAAGTGCGAAATTTTTTATCACTATTTTTTGGCCTAAATTTAGCAAAACTTAAAATGCAAATATCTCGTTTAAAATGAAAATATCTCGTTAAATAAGCCCCGTAGAAGGAAAAGGGCGAAATTTTGTTATCACTTATTTTTGGCCAAAATTTAGCAAAACTTAAAATGCATATATTTCGTTAAATAAGCCCCGTAGAAGGAAAAGGGCGAAATTTTGTTATCACTATTTTTTGGCCAACATTTTGAATTTCCTTAGGAAAACTTAAAATGCAAATATCTCGTTAAATAAGCCCCGTAGAAGGAAAAGGGCGAAATTTTGTTATCACTAATTTTTGGCCTGAATTTAGCAAAACTTAAAATGCAAATATCTCGTTAAATAAGCCCCGTAGAAGGAAAAGGGCGAAATTTTGTTATCACTTATTTTTGGCCAGAATTTAGCAAAACTTAAAATGCAAATATCTCGTTAAATAAGCCCCGTAGAAGGAAAAGGTTTTTGACGAATTCGTCAAAATTTGCCGAATTCGTCAAAAATCGGCGAATTCGTCAAAAATCGGCGAATTCGCCAAAATTTGCCGAATTCGTCAAAAATCGCCGAATTCGTCAAAATTTGCCGAATTCACCAAAAATCGACGAATTCGTCAAAAGCTTAAAATGCAAATATCTCTTAGCAAAACTTAAAATGGAAATATCTCGTTAAATAAGCCCCGTAGAAGGAAAAGTGCGAAATTTTTTTAATCACTATTTTTTGGCCTAAATTTAGCAAAACTTAAAATTCAAATATCTCGTTAAATAAGCCCCGTAGAAGGAAAAGGGCGAAATTTTGTATCACAATTTTTTAGCAAAAGTTTAGCAAAATTTTAAATGCAAATATCTCGTTAAATAAGCCCCGTAGAAGGAAAAGGGCGAAATTTTGTTATCACTTATTTTTGGTCAGAATTTAGCAAAACTTAAAATGCAAATATCTCGTTAAATAAGCCCCGTAGAAGGAAAAGTGCGAAATTTTTTATCACTATTTTTTGGCCTAAATTTAGCAAAACTTAAAATGCAAATATCTCGTTAAATAAGCCCCGTAGAAGGAAAAGGGCGAAATTTTGTTATCACAATTTTTTAGCAAAAGTTTAGCAAAATTTAAAATGCAAATATCTCGTTAAATAAGCCCCGTAGAAGGAAAAGGGCGAAATTTTGTTATCACAATTTTTTAGCAAAAGTTTAGCAAAATTTAAAATGCAAATATCTCGTTAAATAAACCCCGTAGAAGGAAAAGGGCGAAATTTGATTATCACTTATTTTTGGCCAGAATTTAGAAAAACTTAAAATGCAAATATCTCGTTAAATAAGCCCCGTAGAAGGAAAAGGGCGAACTTTTGTTATCACAAGTTTTTAGCAAAGGTTTAGCAAAATTTAAAATGCAAATATCTCGTTAAATAAGCCCCGTAGAAGGAAAAGGGCGAAATTTTGTTATCACTAATTTTTGGCCAAAATTTTGAATTTCCTTAGCAAAATTTCGTCAAAATTTAACGAATTCGTCAAAATCGGCGAATTCGTCAAAATTTGCCGAATTCGTCAAAAATCGCCGAATTCGTCAAAAAACGCCGAATTCGTCAAAAGTTTCCGAATTCGCCAAAATTTGCCGAATTCGTCAAAAATCGGCGAATTCGTCAAAAATCGTCGAATTCGTCAAAAAATTCGTCAACATTTTCCTTAGCAAAACTTAAAATGCAAATATCTCGTTAAATAAGCCCCGTAGAAGGAAAAGGGCGAAATTTTGTTATCACTAATTTTTAGCCAAAATTTAGCAAAACTTAAAATGCAAATATCACGTTAAATAAGCCCCGTAGAAGGAAAAGGGCGAAATTTTGTTATCACTTATTTTTGGCCAGAATTTACCAACACTTAAAATGCAAATATCTCGTTAAATAAGCCCCGTAGAAGGAAAAGGTTATCACTATTTTTTGGCCAAAATTTAGCAAAACTTAAAATGCATATATCTCGTTAAATAAGCTCCGTAGAAGAAAAAGGGCGAAATGTTGTTATCACTATTTTTTGGCCAACATTTTGAATTTCTTTATGAAAACTTAAAATGCATATATCTCGTTAAATAAGCCCCGTAGAAGGAAAAGGGCGAAATTTTTTTATCATATATTTTTGGACAGAATTTACCGACACTTAAAATGCAAATATCTCGTTAAATAAGCCCCGTAGAAGGAAAAGGTTATCACTATTTTTTGGCCAAAATTTAGCAAAACTTAAAATGCATATATCTCGTTAAATAAGCCCCGTAGAAGAAAAAGGGCGAAATGTTGTTATCACTATTTTTTGGCCAACATTTTGAATTTCCTTATGAAAACTTAAAATGCATATATCTCGTTAAATAAGCCCCGTAGAAGGAAAAGGGCGAAATTTTGTTATCACTTATTTTTGGCCAGAATTTACCAACACTTAAAATGCAAATATCTCGTTAAATAAGCCCCGTAGAAGGAAAAGGTTACCACTATTTGTTGGCCAAAATTTAGCAAAACTTAAAATGCATATATCTCGTTAAATAAGCCCCGTAGAAGGAAAAGGGCGAAATTTTGTTATCACTATTTTTTGGCCAACATTTTGAATTTCCTTAGGAAAACTTAAAATGCATATATCTCGTTAAATAAGCCCCGTAGAAGGAAAATGGCGAAATTTTGTTATCACAAATTTTTTGCCAAAATTTTTAATTTCCTTAGCAAAATTTTGTCAAAATTTATCGAATTCGTCAAAATCAGCGAATTCGTCAAAATTTGCCGAAGTCGTCAAAATTTGCCATATCGTCAAAATTTGCCAATTTTGTTATCACTATTTTTTGGCCAACATTTTGAATTTCCTTAGGAAAACTTAAAATGCATATATCTCGTTAAATAAGCCCCGTAGAAGGAAAATGGCGAAATTTTGTTATCACTAATTTTTGGCCACAATTTTGAATTAAAAAAACTTAAACTTAAAAAAACTTAAAATGCATATATCTCGTTAAATAAGCCCCGTAGAAGAAAAAGGGCGAAATGTTGTTATCACTATTTTTTGGCCAACATTTTGAATTTCCTTATGAAAACTTAAAATGCATATATCTCGTTAAATAAGCCCCGTAGAAGGAAAAGGGCGAAATTTTGTTATCACTTATTTTTGGCCAGAATTTACCAACACTTAAAATGCAAATATCTCGTTAAATAAGCCCCGTAGAATTAAAAGGTTACCACTATTTTTTGGCCAAAATTTAGCAAAACTTAAAATGCATATATCTCGTTAAATAAGCCCCGTAGGAGGAAAAGGGCGAAATTTTGTTATCACTATTTTTTGGCCAACATTTTGAATTTCCTTAGGAAAACTTAAAATGCATATATCTCGTTAAATAAGCCCCGTAGAAGGAAAATGGCGAAATTTTGTTACCACTAATTTTTGGCCAAAATTTTGAATTTCCTTAGCAAAATTTCGTCAAAATTTATCGAATTCGTCAAAATCAGCTAATTCGTCAAAATTTGCCGAAGTCGTCAAAATTTGTCAATTTTGTTATCACTATTTTTTGGCCAACATTTTGAATTTCCTTAGGAAAACTTAAAATGCATATATCTCGTTAAATAAGCCCCGTAGAAGGAAAATGGCGAAATTTTGTTATCACTAATTTTTGGCCAAAATTTTGAATTTCCTTAGCAAAATTTCGTCAAAATTTATCGAATTCGTCAAAATCAGCGAATTCGTCAAAATTTGCCGAAGTCGTCAAAATTTGCCATATCGTCAAAATTTGCCGAATTCGTCAAAAATCGTCGAATTCGTCAAAAATCGTCGAATTCGTCAAAAATCGTCGAATTCGTCAAAAATCGTCGAATTCGTCAAAATTTGCCGAATTCGTCAAAAATCGGCGAATTCGTCATAAATCGGCGAATTCGTCAAAAATCGCCGAATTCGTCAAAATTTTCCTTAGCAAAACTTAAAATGCAAATATCTCGTTAAATAAGCCCCGTAGAAGGAAAAGGGCGAAATTTTGTTATCACTAATTTTTAGCCAAAATTTAGCAAAACTTAAAATGCAAATATCACGTTAAATAAGCCCCGTAGAAGGAAAAGGGCGAAATTTTGTTATCACTTATTTTTCGCCAGAATTTACCAACACTTAAAATGCAAATATCTCGTTAAATAAGCCCCGTAGAAGGAAAAGGTTATCACTATTTTTTGGCCAAAATTTAGCAAAACTTAAAATGCATATATCTCGTTAAATAATCCCCGTAGAAGAAAAAGGGCGAAATGTTGTTATCACTATTTTTGGCCAACATTTTGAATTTCCTTAGGAAAATTTAAAATGCATATATCTCGTTAAATAAGCCCCGTAGAAGGAAAAGGGCGAAATTTTGTTATCATATATTTTTGGCCAGAATTTACCAACACTTAAAATGCAAATATCTCGTTAAATAAGCCCCGTAGAAGGAAAAGGTTATCACTATTTTTTGGCCAAAATTTAGCAAAACTTAAAATGCATATATCTCGTTAAATAAGCCCCGTAGAAGGAAGGAAAAGTGCGAAATTTTGTTATCACTCTTTTTTGGCCTAAATTTAGCAAAACTTAAAATGCAAATATCTCGTTAAATAAGCCCCGTAGAAGGAAAAGGGCGAAATTTTGTTATCACAATTTTTTAGCAAAAGTTTAGCAAAATTTAAAATGTAAATATCTCGTTAAATAAGCCCCGTAGAAGGAAAAGGGCGAAATTTTGTTATCACTATTTTTTGGCCAACATTTTGAATTTCCTTAGGAAAACTTAAAATGCATATATCTCGTTAAATAAGCCCCGTAGAAGGAAAATGGCGAAATTTTGCTATCACTAATTTTTGGCCAAAATTTTGAATTTTCTTAGCAAAATTTCGTCAAAATTTATCGAATTCGTCAAAATCAGCTAATTCGTCAAAATTTGCCGAAGTCGTCAAAATTTGTCATATCGTCAAAATTTGCCAATTTTGTTATCACTAATTTTTGGCCAACATTTCGAATTTCCTTAGGAAAACTTAAAATGCATATATCTCGTTAAATAAGCCCCGTAGAAGGAAAAGGGCGAAATTTTGTTATCACTAATTTTTGGCTAAAATTTTGAATATCCTTAGCAAAATTTGGTCAAAATTTACCGAATTCGTCAAAATTTGCCGAAGTCGTCAAAATTTGCCGAAGTCGTCAAAATTTGCCGAATTCGTAAAAAATCGCCGAATTCGTCAAAATTTGCGGAATTCGTCAAAAATCGGCGAATTCGTCAAAAATCGGCTAATTCGTCAAAATTTGCGAATTCGTCAAAAATCGCCGAATTCGTCACAAATCGCCGAATTCGTCAAAATTTGCCGAAAATTTGCTGAATTCGTCAAAATCGCCGAATTCGTCAAAATTTTCCTTAGCAAAACTTAAAATGCCAATATCTCGTTAAATAAGCCCCGTAGAAGGAAAAGGGCGAAATTTTGTTATCACAATTTTTTAGCAAAAGTGTAGCAAAATTTAAAATGCAAATATCTCCTTAACTAAGCCCCGTAGAAGGAAAAGGGCAAAATTTTGTTATGACTTATTTTTGGCCAGAATTTAGAAAAACTTAAAATGCAAATATCTCGTTAAATAAGCCCCGTAGAAGGAAAAGGTTATCACTATTTTTTGGCCAAAATTTAGCAAAACTTAAAATGCATATATCTCGTTAAATAAGCCCCGTAGAAGGAAAAGGGCGAAATTTTGTTATCACTATTTTTTGGCCAACATTTTGAATTTCCTTAGGAAAACTTAAAATGCATATATCTCGTTAAATAATTTTGAATTTCCTTAGCAAAATTTCGTCAAAATTTACCGAATTCGTCAAAATTTGCAGAAGTCGTCAACATTTGTCGAAGTCGTCAAAATTTGCCATATCGTCAAAATTTGCCGAATTTGTCAAAAATCGCCGAATTCGTCAAAATTTGCCGAATTCGTCAAAATTTGCCAAATTCGTCAAAATTTGCCGAATTCGTCAAAAATCGCTGAATTCGTCAAAAATAGCCGAATTCGTCAAAAATAGCCGAATTCGTCAAAAATAGCCGAATTCGTCAAAATTTGCCGAATTCGTCAAAAATCGGCGAATTCGTCAAAAATCGGCGAATTCGTCAAAATTTGCCAAATTCGTCAAAAATCGCCGAATTCACCAAAAATCGCCGAATTCGTCAAAAGCTTAAAATGCAAATATCTCTTAGCAAAACTTAAAATGGAAATATCTCGTTAAATAAGCCCCGTAGAAGGAAAAGTGCGAAATTTTGTTATCACTATTTTTTGGCCTAAATTTAGCAAAACTTAAAATGCAAATATCTCGTTAAATAAGCCCCGTAGAAGGAAAAGTGCGAAATTTTTTATCACTATTTTTTGGCATAAATTTAGCAAAACTTAAAATTCAAATATCTCGTTAAATAAGCCCCGTAAAAGGAAAAGGGCGAAATTTTGTTATCACAATTTTTTAGCAAAAGTTTAGCAAAATTTAAAATGCAAATATCTCGTTAAATAAGCCCCATAGAAGGAAAAGTGCGAAATTTTGTTATCACTCTTTTTTGGCCTAAATTTAGCAAAACTTAAAATGCAAATATCTCGTTAAATAAGCCTCGTAGAAGGAAAAGGGCGAAATTTTGTTATCACAATTTTTTAGCAAAATTTAAAATGTAAATATCTCGTTAAATAAGCCCCGTAGAAGGAAAAGGGCGAAATTTTGTTATCACTTATTTTCGGCCAGAATTTAGCAAAACTTAAAATGCAAATATCTCGTTAGGTAAGCCCCGTAGAAGGAAAAGTGCCAATATTTTTATCACTATTTTTTGGCCTAAATTTAGCAAAACTTAAAATGCAAATATCTCGTTAAATAAGCCCCGTAGAAGGAAAAGGGCGAAATTTTGTTATCACAATTTTTTAGCAAAAGTTTACCAAAATTTAAAATGCAAATATCTCGTTAAATAATCCCCGTAGAATTAAAAGGGCGAAATTTTGTTATCACTTATTTTTGGCCAGAATTTAGAAAAACTTAAAATGCAAATATCTCGTTAAATAAGCCCCGTAGAAGGAAAAGGGCGAAATTTTGTTATCACTATTTTTTGGCCTAAATTTAGCAAAACTTAAAATGCAAATATCTCGTTAAATAAGCCCCGTAGAAGGAAAAGTGCGAAATTTTTTATCACTATTTTTTGGCATAAATTTAGCAAAACTTAAAATTCAAATATCTCGTTAAATAAGCCCCGTAGAAGGAAAAGGGCGAAATTTTGTTATCACTTATTTTTGGCCAGAATTTAGAAAAACTTAAAATGCAAATATCTCGTTAAATAAGCCCCGTAGAAGGAAAAGGTTATCACTATTGTTTGGCCAAAATTTAGCAAAACTTAAAATGCATATATCTCGTTAAATAAGCCCCGTAGAAGGAAAAGGGCGAAAATTTTTTATCACTATTTTTTGGCCAAAATTTAGAAAAAATTTAAAGTGCAAATATCAAGTTAAATAAGCCCCGTAGAAGGAAAAGGGCGAAATTTTGTTATCACTTGTGTTTAACGCTCTTGCGTTTTGTTGCCTTTCGAAAAAAAAAGAAATCTTAGTTTTTCAATTTTTAAAATTCACAGTTTTTATTGAAAATGGTAAGTTAATTCAATTAAAAGTGTAGTGTTGTTTTAGTTGAATCTAAGAGCAATTCAAATTGTTTTGTATTCAATAATTTTCTGTTGGTTTTAGATTTATGGTTAGTTGTAAATGTTTGTAAGACAAAGGGACTTCTTTTATTTTGAGGGTCACTATTACTTTAATTATAAAACTGTTTACATATACCACATACCACTAGCACTTTATAATTCACTTATTATCACTTATCACGGGGGAGAGGCGCACGAGTGTTGTTTAAGGATCGGTAAAAGACTGATTACTTGTGCTTGCCATCTATCTCTTCTAAGCTCACTTAACGACTTTCGTTAAGCTACAGATGGCAAGCGACAAGTAAACAAACATATAAACAAAAGGGAAATTAGAGTAATGAGTGCTTTAGAGTGATGAGTGCATAAGTTATGCATGTATGGGCATATAAATGCATTTATACACCTACACATATAGTGGACGTTTCACACTGATGTTCAAAAGTGAGATGTCACCTTTGAACATTCTCCCCCCCCGTGATATAGTGTAGATTATTCTAACTTAAACTAGCTTAATCTAAAACTGCAGCTCATTTGGCTCCCGTGGATGAAAACCCCATCCAGTTTTGGGGCCTGTCCCGGATCCAAGGCTTGAATAACAAAAGTTGACGGAAATGCGATGGCGGGTCTGAGTAGGGTCGAAGTGGTAGGGTACTGGGTACAGCATCTGTCTTCAGGGAATATGGGCTGACATCGTGTCGTATAACGGTACTTCGTGAGTTGGATGAGTCACGACTCGGGGTTGGGCTAGGCAACTGAGAAACCATATCTAGGGTAGAAGAGATGTGAGTACCAAGTTCTTTTACAAATAAATAGAGTGTTAGTCAATCTGAAAATAGTTTGACGATTTTCATTATCGGTCTACTAACTACTCCGTGTGCTGTCCGAATATCTACGACCCTAATGTTTTGATCAGTTCCAAGGTATGTTCTTTCTATACGGCCTAATTTCCATTCTGTCGGGGCCAATCTCTCATCTTTAATTACAATTAAATCGTTTTCCTTTACATTTTCTGTTTGATACTTCCACTTATATCGACGATGTAGCTCATTCAAATACTCAGTTTTCCATCTTTGGCAAAAATATTGAGAGATAATCTTTAATCGTTTCCATCTATTGGCTAGGGTGAGGTTTCCGTCTGAAACATCTGGTTCTGCTGGGGTCAAAATGGAGGTACCTATCAGAAAATGTGCTGGGGTAAGAGGATTTAAATCGGAAGGGTCGTCGCTGGCTGGACTTAGGGGTCGAGAGTTAAGACAGGCTTCAATTCGCGCTAAAATGGTCGAGAATTCCTCAAAGGTAAAATTCATTTGCGGTATAAATTTCCGTAGATGTGTTTTGAATGATTTAACTCCCGCCTCCCATAATCCTCCCATATGAGGGGCACCGGGAGGAAAAAACTCCATTCTAAATTTTGATAAACATTGTTCTGGGTGGCGTCTTTTTGCAGATTCTTCATAAACTCTAGCCTATCTTTTTTTATTAATTCTGCTGCTCCTACAAAATTAGTCCCATTATCTGAGTAGATCTTGGCTGGGCTTCCTCGTCGCCCAATAAAGCGAGATAAAGCGGCTAAAAAGGATTGAGTTGATAGATCACTAGTGGGTTCTAAGTGAATTGCTTTTGTGGAAAAGCAAACGAAGACGCAAACATTACCCTTTGTTATTAAACAAGCTCTTCCTGTAAAATTCTTTATGTTGAAGGGTCCTGCAAAATCTACTCCTGTATTGGTAAAAGGTCGAGTCAGCATAGTTCGCTGGGGCGGAAGTGAGGCCGTAATTTGCGTTTGAGTCTGGTGTTTATATAAAACACAAGTTCTACAATTATGAATTACCTTCTTGATTAAGGGCTTCAATTTAAATATCCAAAATTCAGACCTGATTACTCGAGTCATGAGTTGATTTCCGCCATGCATCGTCATTTTGTGAATAAATTCCACTAACAAAAGGGCTAATCTCGATTCGTATGGGATAAGAATGGGATGGCGCTCGTTATATGTAAGTGCTGGGGACTGAACAAGGCGGCTATTTGCCCTAATGATTACTTTTGAATCAATGAATGGATTAAGAGATAAAAGACTGCTACTAGATGAGAGTCTTTTCTTTTGGGTTAACGCTAAATACTCCTCTGCGAAATAACGCTTCTGTGTTAAAACAATAAGACGATCTTTGATATCTTGGATCTCACCGTGGGTGATTTCTGCTGAAGAAATTCTAAGTCGGGTCCGATTGACGCCGGTATTTCTCCAAAAACGAATTGCAAATGCTAAGACTTTATATGCTCTTGATAGAGAAGAAAATCTATCCAAAGGATCTTCAACTGTTGTGGTCGCTAAAACTTTAACTGCTTTTGCTTCTAACTCTGTGTCGCTCATAATGTCGTGTCTAGGCCATCGGTCTTTTGGAAACTTCAACCATTGGGGTCCAGTCCACCACAAATGATGTGACTGCAAATCATTTGGCGAACATCCTCGACTGGCTACATCAGCTGGATTGTTTTCTGAATCTATGTGCTTCCAATTTTCGTTGCCTACATTATCTAAATTGAAATCTGAAATTCTATTTCCTACAAAGGCACTCCATGGACAAGGGGGTTTTTTGAGCCATGCTAACACAATTGTTGAGTCAGTCCAAAAGTGTGTTGAAATATTTTCAATTTGTAAGTTGGGAACCACCGCTGTGGTTAATTTTGCTAAGAGAACGGCTCCGCATAATTCTAATCTAGGCAGAGATATTTTTTTGATGGGTGCTACTCGAGTTTTCGCTGCCAAAAGAAACGTGTCGACTGTTTGATCTAAATGTTCTACTCTAACATAAAGAGTCGCGGCGTAAGCGCTTTCTGAAGCGTCACAAAAACCATGCACTTCAATTTTACTTGAAGGTTTAAATCTGATCCACCTAGGTACTGAAACTGAATCTATTGAGGGACAATTTTTAATGAAATTCTTCCAATTCATTCGAGTTATGGGCTTCAACGCATCGTCCCAATCTACTTTATCCAGCCAGACTTGCTGCATGATAAGTTTCGCTACGATGATTACTGGAGCCAGCCATCCACATGGGTCGAAAAATTTGGCAATTGTTGAAAGGACTTCTCGTTTGGTGCATAATTCCCTTTCTTCCGTGGGTGGTGATGTGAACGTAAAGTTATCAGCCGAAATGTTCCATCGGATACCTAGAGTCTTTGTTGAAGTTCCTTCCGAAATATCCAACCAATTGACCGGCAAGAGTGAGTCAGGTGGCAGATCGCGAAGTAGATTGGGGTCGTTTGAGCTCCATTTTCTCAATTCAAAACCTGCTGAGTCCATGGCTGCTACTAATTCTTTCATAGACTTAAGGGATTCTTCTACAGTGTGACCTCCAGCTAAAACGTCGTCGACATATAAATTTTGTTTTATAATTTCCGAACCTAATGGGTATGTTTCTTTAACATCTTCTGCCAATTGAATTAGGGTCCTAAGAGCTAGAAATGGGGCGCAATTAATTCCGAAAGTGACTGTCGAAAGTTCAAAGTCTTCAACTGGGTCATTTACTGATCTTCTAAAAAGAATTCTTTGAAATGGGGCCTGACTTGGGTCGATTTGTATTTGACGATACATTTTGGTAACGTCCGCGTTGAATACATATCTAAAAAACCTCCATTTTAAAATCTGCAATACTAAATCCTGTTGAAGAATTGGCCCTGGATGTAAAATGTCATTAAGACTTTTCCTATTTGATGTGGGACTTGACGCATTGAAAACTACCCTAAGTTTAGTAGTAACCCTATCTGGTTTAATAACTGCATGATGTGGCAAATAGTAGTGAGGGGTCTTCTCGATTTCCTGGGGTCTCAGTTTCCGCATGTGTCCAAGTTCCAAATATTCCATTATCGTTGCGTCGTATTGAGATTTGATTTCGGGCGTTTTTTGCAACTTTCTTTCCATTCGATAGAATTGCGCCATTGCGATATTTCGAGATGCTCCAAGTTCAGCACAAGATTTGAACGGCATCGTGACAATATATCGTCCATCTTCATTTCTTCGCGTTGTATTTTTGAAATTTGTTTCGCAAAAGGTGTCCTCTGCTGACCTCAAAACTTTTTTTGGGGTCTCCTCCACCTCCCAAAAACGTGTGAGAATTTTCTCGATCGAAACTGTATTGTAAAGTGAAATTTTCCTATCATTTGTGTTTGATTTTTCAAGGGGTCCGCCCACTATCCAGCCAAAAACGGTGCTTTGCGCTAGTAAAGATCCTATAGATTTCATTGGAGCTCCTACTGTGTAAATTAAGGGTCCTATGTCTAAACCTATCAGGAGATCTATGGGTCGGCTTTCGTAAAAACGAGGATCTGCTAACTCGAGTTGAGTTGTTTCTCTATGTTGATTTTTATCTAGGGTGCGCGACGGCAAATTAGAAGGAAGGGACTTCAAAACGGGCGCCCAAACTTCTAATTCAAAACTAGGGTTTGTACGAGAACAAAGGTTAAAAAGACAAGCTTTTGTTGAAGTTTCTGAAACGGTTTCACTTAAACCGGTAACATGAACAAGATTCTTCCTAGTTGGAAGCTTCAATTGGTTTGTAATCTTCTCTGAAATAAATGTTGATTGAGATCCAGGGTCGATAATCGCTCGTGCGTCATATCGCTGCCCTCTAGATTCAATTTGAACAATCGCTGTGAAGAGTAGTGTTTCTTTCGATTGCTGCTGGCTAAGTTGTGAATTTTCCTTGAGAGTTAGAGTCGTTATACTAGGAGTTTGAAAACTAGGTGTGGACTGTAAACTAGGAGTGGATTGTACTAGGGTGGTTAGAGCTGCCGCACTGGTACTAGGTCGTACGTCATCTCTAACCGGTTGTGAATTTGTAGGTCGGGCCTCGTTACCCTTATGTAATAAAGTGTGATGTCTTTGATTACATTCCCTACACGTGAAACGACTCTTACAATCTCTTACAACATGATCCGAAGTGATGCAGTTGTAACAAAGATTGTGAAGTTTTACTAAGTGAATGCGATCATTCACGTTTTTCTCAAGGAATTGTGGACAATTACGTAACAAATGGTTTGCCTTACAAATTTGGCAACTCGGTCCATTTGTACGACTACTATGTTGCGTAGATGTACTAAATCTGTTGCTATTGTTGAATCTTCTTTGCGAACTTTGAGTCTGTTGCGCAACATTAGTTTGAAATGACTTAACCCTATTTTCCTTCCTACTATAATCGGGTCTAGGCTGATTATTTTTGGAGAAATGGGGCTTAATATTTCCTACAGATTCTAAAGTTTTGAATTTGTGCGTTAAAAATGCATTCAAATCTTTCCAAGACGGTAGTAAGGAACAATCTTCCAAACCGTTTTCAAATTCTTCTAAGAAATTTCTCGGCAGTTTCGTAGAGGTAAGGTAAACTAAAATTGGGTCCCACCCCTTCACATCTACGTTGAGTGTTTCTAGTGTCTGAACGCAACCATCAATAGTGCGTTGAAGTTTCTGGATCGAAGATCCTGAATCTGCCGAGACTGGTGGTAAACTAAGTAGAGTCTTTAGCTGTTCGTTAACTTGCATTCGTTTATTCTCGTATCTGTTTTCTAAGTTTTTCCATGCTAGATCAAAACCTTCATTTGTTAGTGGTACGTTACTAATAATTTCCCGTGCCTCCCCCGCGGTTTTTTGTTTTAGATGGAAAAGTTTTTCTACTTTACTAAGTCTAGAATTATTTCTGTACAAGGCCGAAAACAAATCCCGAAAAGTAGGCCAAGCGCTGTATCCTCCATGAAATGTGTCGGTGTCGCATGGTGGTAAACGTAACGATAGATGGTTGTTTGGCTCTACTGTTTCCTTTTTTCGGGTCTCCGATTCTCGTTCGAACTTTTCCTGCTGCCTTTCGTCGGTTAGTGCTAAAATTTCTCCATTTACTGCGCTTAAACATCGTTTGTATGTCTCTAATGCCTCTTTATAATGGGTCCTCAACTTTGATTTATCGATTGGGGCCTCATCTTTTTCGGGAACACGGTCTCTACAATCTAAATAGGCCCTTTTCACTTGATCCCAAACAGAGTTCAATTCTACACGTGTCACTTCTAATGAGTGAATATTATCATCGGTGCTAGTAGCAGAGTAACCACTCTCAAAGTCTATCAGGTCATTTACGCAATTTACAAATTTATCACGTAAAACTTTATCCATATTTCCTCCTTCTTAAATATTTTCTTTGTCAAATTTTAAACTGGCTAAAATTTCAAGAAACTTTTAAAATTGAGCTTTTCTTTTAACAATTTCTGTAAAAACTTACTTTGCCAATATTTGCAAAATAATTTCAGAAAAACGCTAAATATTTGTTGAATGGGGCCAATCTTTTACAGTCCGACTTTTTTTTTTTCACGAATAGATATAAATAATGGCAGTTTACTTTGAACTTGTGTCGTTTGTGCGAAAAGTAAGAAATTTTAGCGATAATAATTTTTATAGACCTGGGTCTTTTGGAAAAAAAAATTATATAAATAAAAAATTGGACGAAAGTAATTCTTTGTCGGCTAGTGTACTCTCAAAAAAAATTATCAATCAACTCTTCTTTGACAAAACAAAAAAAATAAAAAAAAGCGTAGGAAAGTGATTTTTCTATCAGAAAAAATTCAATCAAATCAAAAAACAAATTTTGTAAGAAAGTGTTTTTTGCAAATTTATAACAAACAAAAAAAAACAAACTTTGTAGGAACGTGTTTTTTCAAAAAAAAAATACCCAAATTTCGTAGGGAGGTGTTTCACTTAATAGATTTTTCGAGCAAATTTATTTTTCGTAGTAAAGTGTAATTTCCAAAAAATTAGCACTTAATAAATTTCTGAACAAATTTATTTTTCGTAGTAAAGTGTAATTTCCAAAATTAGCACTTAATAAATTTTCGAGTCAAATTTATTTTTCGTAGTAAAGTGTAATTTCCAAAAATTAGCACTTAATAAATTTTTGAGCAAATTTATTTTTCGTAGCAAAGTGTAATTTACAAAAATTAGCACTTAATAAATTTTCGAGTCAAATTTATTTTTCGTAGTAAAGTGTAATTTCCAAAAATTAGCACTTAATAAATTTTTCGAGCAAATTTATTTTTCGTAGTAAAGTGTAATTTCCAAAAATTAGCACTTAATAAATTTTTCGAGCAAATTTATTTTTCGTAGTAAAGTGTAATTTCCAAAAATTAGCACTTAATAAATTTCTGAGCAAATTTATTGTTCGTAGCAAAGTGTAATTTCCAAAAATTAGCACTTAATAAATATTCGAGTCAAATTTATTTTTCGTAGTAAAGTGTAATTTCCAAAAATTAGCACTTAATAAATTTTTGAGCAAATTTATTTTTCGTAGCAAAGTGTAATTTCCAAAAATTAGCACTTAATAAATTTCTGAGCAAATTTATTTTTCGTAGTAAAGTGTAATTTCCAAAAATTAGCACTTAATAAATTTTTCGAGCAAATTTATTTTTCGTAGTAAAGTGTAATTTCCAAAAATTAGCACTTAATAAATTTTTCGAGCAAATTTATTTTTCGTAGCAAAGTGTAATTTCCAAAAATTAGCACTTAATAAATTTCTGAGCAAATTTATTTTTCGTAGTAAAGTGTAATTTCCAAAAATTAGCACTTAATAAATTTCTGAGCAAATTTAATTTTCGTTGTAAAGTGTAATTTGCAAAAATAAAAATAAATTTCAATAAATGTAAATTATTGTGTTAGTTCTGTTTAGCTTTTGCCGAAATGTCCGTCCGATCCCATCAAACCATATGTTCTTTAATTCCTTTCTTTACGGCTGAAATTATGTTTTCCTACTTCTCCCTTTTTTTCTATTTCACAAAAAAATCCAGTGGTACATTAACCTTTGGGTTCCCTAATCAAGGCAAGAAGTGAAAACGAATGAAAAGACAACGAGAAACCAACGAAAAAAAAATCCGCTACCTATGGTCTCATATGCATCGATGTACATAGACTGGTGTTGTTGTTGTTTTAGTGGGTACGAGGGGTCGAGTTGAAAGTGTCGGCACAGGAACTTTTTTATCAAATATATCAAGATTTTCGCGTTAAATCGGTTGGAAACTACAGTAATGCTGATTTGTAGCACAAACCACACATATTAATGGCAATAGAGATTAAAAAATCGTAAGTTTTTTGACATTTTTCAAAAGGGTTTTTCTATTGAATCTAAAGCAATACGAGGGTCGTTCAAAAAGTTGGAACACGTATTTTCTAAAGCAAAAAAAATAAATTTATTTTTTCTTTTTAATTTATTGATTGGGATTGATTTTAGCGTCTCCAAAGCATCAGCTAATATCATACGGTCGATTTCTCCCTCAGAAAATCGCATATAAAGAAGGCAAAAAAAAAATATTTTTTTTCTCTAAGTTGCAAACTTGATGTTTAAAGTACCCAAAAATCACGAAGTAATTTGTAGGGTTCTCAAGCCAGTCAGCGGATGAGTCGAGCCAATAAAAATCTTTCCTTTTGTTTTTCTTTTAAGCAGCTAATAATAATAGTAATAAGAATAAAAGTAAGCTTAATAAATATAACCGCGATTTAAGCAGCCGAAAAAATTCAAGAAATTTTCGCTCTTTTGTTTCGCAAGAAAGTTGTCCGTCCACGCGTTATTCAGCACAAAATTATCTGGAATTCTTGCTGAGGTTTTCGGAATAAGTCAATGGGTGTCCGTCCGCGCGTCCGAAATCTTAATAAACTTATCTTAATAATCGTATCTTAATACTCTTATCTTAATATTCTTATCTTAAAAATAACTTGATGGCATAAATCGACTCGACTAGCCGCTGGCTTTCAGAAAAATTCATCAGAATGCGTAATAAATTATTTGAACAAATTATCGAAGGGTTTTCAAAAAGGTTGGGTCGCTATTTTCCTAAAGTTTCGAAAACTAGAAAACAGTAAAGTCGCGCGTTGTTACCGAAAAAATCGTCAAAAAACTTTCATAGGTTAGAATGCATGTAGGTTATGCAAGAGGTTAGTATATATGTAAAGGGTATATATGTGTAGCAATGTGTAGGTATGTAACTGCAAGCTAACTGCACTTATGTATGTATGTATATCAAAGTGCTATGTATGTATGTGCAAGCTAACTGCAGTTAAATATTCAGTTATCTTTGTATATATGTAAAAGACGAAAAACCAAGCCAGCGTCGTACATAGGGCCAGACCCGCCAAAATCTCCTTCATATAGCAATATGGCGGAGTTCGAAAAAAATGGTTTTGGCACCCTATGTAACAACGCTACCTGCACAAATTTTGGGTACTCACTTTGATCCTTTTATGTGTTTGAGGTACCTGTTGTTGGCGTTGGTCGCTGGTTCTTCCTTCCTTCCTTCTAAGGGTTCAAGGGTGATGTTGTTGGGTTATGTTTCCAAGGGGTCTTGTGTTGCTGGTTTGTGTTGGGTCACTTTGGGTCACTGGTTTTGTGGGTCACTTTTTGTTGGGTCACTTTTTTCTTGTTGTTTTTCAATTTTAAGTTTTCGCGTACCGTACCGAAATTTGTTTTATATAATTTATTTTAATTTCACCGATCAAATTAAATTTTCACTACAAAATATTTTCCACACAACACTTGATTTTGTTTTTTAATAATTTAAAAAAACACACTTTTTATCCGGACTAATTCAAAGTCTGCTCAACAGAAGACGCATAACAGCATGTCTTGGGTCCACAACTCTAACAAGGTTTGTAAACAGAGGGACCCCACAAGGAGGAGTACTGTCTCCACTAATTTGGAACCTAGCGTTGAATGAAATTCTGCTAGATCTTGAACGTTGTGGCTGCAAGGTCGTGGCATATGCGGACGACGTTGCAATCGCAGTGAGTGGCAAATTCGAAAACGTCCTCCGAGACATTCTACAGGTAGCTCTGAACAAATTGGCTAGATGGGCCAGAAGCAGCGGTTTGGGCATAAACCCAAACAAGACAGAATTGGTTCTCTTTACTAGGATGAATAAAGTCCCACATGTGGACCCTCCACCTCGGATAAATGGAACAGATCTAGTCTTTTCTGAAAGTGCAAAATTTTTAGGAATAATTCTAGATAGAAAACTGTTATTTAGACTTAATGTATTGGAACGTGTAAGGAAGGCTAACGTCGCCTTATATTCCTGCAAAAAGGCTGTAGGGTCGCGGTGGGGCCTCTCTCCTAAAATCGTCCACTGGATATATATAGCAGTAGTTCGTCCTATACTGCTATACGGCATTGTGGTATGGTGGACGGCAACTGACAAACTAACCATCACCAACCTACTAACAAAGGTTCAGAGAACTGCCTGCCTGAGCATAAGCGGAGCCTTAAGGACTACAGCGACCGAGTCTCTACAAGCCCTACTCCATATACTGCCGATTAATATTGTGGCGAGAGAAGCTGCAACCAAAGCGGCAATAAGATTAAACTGCCTATCAATGTGGAGGTACAAAACCTACGGTCACATGAGAATATCAAAGTGTAGTGCTATGGTAACCGACCGAGTGGACTATATACCGACGGTGTACACCTTCGAGAGAAATTACATCACTATGATTCCCGCGAGAGATGAATGGGTTGGAAGAAAACCAGGTAATAGAAACCATCTCCAATTTTACACGGATGGTTCGAAGCTTGATGAAAAGGTTGGCTTCGGAGTACACTGTGCAGAGCTTAGATTGGATATAGCTCACAGACTACCAGATACCTGCAGTGTCTATCAAGCCGAAATAATGGCAATATGGGAAGTAGCCAAGTGGCTGAGTCGCAACATAGTAACCAACACTGGCATTGTCATTTACTCGGACAGCCAGGCTGCCATCAATTCTCTGGAGGCAACATCCCTAAATTCACAAACAGCCCTCGACTGCCGCAGATCTCTTAACGAGATGGCTGAGCAGTTTAACATACACCTCATATGGGTGCCTGGGCATAGGGATATCCCGGGGAACTGCAAAGCCGATGAACTTGCTAGGAAAGGGACGACATTACAAATTCTCGAAGAATTTGCATATATTGGTGCGCCACTATCCACGTGCAAGCTTTGGCTTAGGCAAGAGGCAATCAGGCAGTCCAACGAAAGATGGACAGAAATCGGCACCTGCAGGGTAGCTAGACAAATCTGGCCAAGGTATGACCTGAGAAGATCAAAATATCTCCTCGCACTAGAGAGGCAAAGATTGTCTACGTTAGTATCAGTTCTGACGGGACACTGCTTGATCGGCGAACACGCCAAAAGATTGGGTATTGACTCTAATGACTTCTGCAGAAGCTGTGGAGATGAGGAAGAAGTGGAGAGCATTGAGCACTTGCTATGCGACTGTCCCGCTCTGAGTAAACGACGACTGGACATACTGGGGTCGGCTGTTCTAGGCAGCCTAACAGATCTTTCCAGTACCGATACTCGTAATATCGACAAATTTGTATATCAAACAGGTTGGTTTCGATGAGGGGCATTTCAGCCCGTGGTAACACTTTGATTTATCGATTGGGGCCTCATCTTTTTCGGGAACACGGTCTCTACAATCTAAATAGGCCCTTTTCACTTGATCCCAAACAGAGTTCAATTCTACACGTGTCACTTCTAATGAGTGAATATTATCATCGGTGCTAGTAGCAGAGTAACCACTCTCAAAGTCTATCAGGTCATTTACGCAATTTACAAATTTATCACGTAAAACTTTATCCATATTTCCTCCTTCTTAAATATTTTCTTTGTCAAATTTTAAACTGGCTAAATTTCAAGAAACTTTTAAAATTGAGCTTTTCTTTTAACAATTTCTGTAAAAACTTACTTTGCCAATATTTGCAAAATAATTTCAGAAAAACGCTAAATATTTGTTGAATGGGGCCAATCTTTTACAGTCCGACTTTTTTTTTTTCACGAATAGATATAAATAATGGCAGTTTACTTTGAACTTGTGTCGTTTGTGCGAAAAGTAAGAAATTTTAGCGATAATAATTTTTATAGACCTGGGTCTTTTGGAAAAAAAAATTATATAAATAAAAAATTGGACGAAAGTAATTCTTTGTCGGCTAGTGTACTCTCAAAAAAAATTATCAATCAACTCTTCTTTGACAAAACAAAAAAAATAAAAAAAAGCGTAGGAAAGTGATTTTTCTATCAGAAAAAATTCAATCAAATCAAAAAACAAATTTTGTAAGAAAGTGTTTTTTGCAAATTTATAACAAACAAAAAAAAACAAACTTTGTAGGAACGTGTTTTTTCAAAAAAAAAATACCCAAATTTCGTAGGGAGGTGTTTCACTTAATAGATTTTTCGAGCAAATTTATTTTTCGTAGTAAAGTGTAATTTCCAAAAAATTAGCACTTAATAAATTTCTGAACAAATTTATTTTTCGTAGTAAAGTGTAATTTCCAAAATTAGCACTTAATAAATTTTCGAGTCAAATTTATTTTTCGTAGTAAAGTGTAATTTCCAAAAATTAGCACTTAATAAATTTTTGAGCAAATTTATTTTTCGTAGCAAAGTGTAATTTACAAAAATTAGCACTTAATAAATTTTCGAGTCAAATTTATTTTTCGTAGTAAAGTGTAATTTCCAAAAATTAGCACTTAATAAATTTTTCGAGCAAATTTATTTTTCGTAGTAAAGTGTAATTTCCAAAAATTAGCACTTAATAAATTTTTCGAGCAAATTTATTTTTCGTAGTAAAGTGTAATTTCCAAAAATTAGCACTTAATAAATTTCTGAGCAAATTTATTGTTCGTAGCAAAGTGTAATTTCCAAAAATTAGCACTTAATAAATTTTCGAGTCAAATTTATTTTTCGTAGTAAAGTGTAATTTCCAAAAATTAGCACTTAATAAATTTTTGAGCAAATTTATTTTTCGTAGCAAAGTGTAATTTCCAAAAATTAGCACTTAATAAATTTCTGAGCAAATTTATTTTTCGTAGTAAAGTGTAATTTCCAAAAATTAGCACTTAATAAATTTTTCGAGCAAATTTATTTTTCGTAGTAAAGTGTAATTTCCAAAAATTAGCACTTAATAAATTTTTCGAGCAAATTTATTTTTCGTAGCAAAGTGTAATTTCCAAAAATTAGCACTTAATAAATTTCTGAGCAAATTTATTTTTCGTAGTAAAGTGTAATTTCCAAAAATTAGCACTTAATAAATTTCTGAGCAAATTTAATTTTCGTTGTAAAGTGTAATTTGCAAAAATAAAAATAAATTTCAATAAATGTAAATTATTGTGTTAGTTCTGTTTAGCTTTTGCCGAAATGTCCGTCCGATCCCATCAAACCATATGTTCTTTAATTCCTTTCTTTACGGCTGAAATTATGTTTTCCTACTTCTCCCTTTTTTTCTATTTCACAAAAAAATCCAGTGGTACATTAACCTTTGGGTTCCCTAATCAAGGCAAGAAGTGAAAACGAATGAAAAGACAACGAGAAACCAACGAAAAAAAAATCCGCTACCTATGGTCTCATATGCATCGATGTACATAGACTGGTGTTGTTGTTGTTTTAGTGGGTACGAGGGGTCGAGTTGAAAGTGTCGGCACAGGAACTTTTTTATCAAATATATCAAGATTTTCGCGTTAAATCGGTTGGAAACTACAGTAATGCTGATTTGTAGCACAAACCACACATATTAATGGCAATAGAGATTAAAAAATCGTAAGTTTTTTGACATTTTTCAAAAGGGTTTTTCTATTGAATCTAAAGCAATACGAGGGTCGTTCAAAAAGTTGGAACACGTATTTTCTAAAGCAAAAAAAATAAATTTATTTTTTCTTTTTAATTTATTGATTGGGATTGATTTTAGCGTCTCCAAAGCATCAGCTAATATCATACGGTCGATTTCTCCCTCAGAAAATCGCATATAAAGAAGGCAAAAAAAAAATATTTTTTTTCTCTAAGTTGCAAACTTGATGTTTAAAGTACCCAAAAATCACGAAGTAATTTGTAGGGTTCTCAAGCCAGTCAGCGGATGAGTCGAGCCAATAAAAATCTTTCCTTTTGTTTTTCTTTTAAGCAGCTAATAATAATAGTAATAAGAATAAAAGTAAGCTTAATAAATATAACCGCGATTTAAGCAGCCGAAAAAATTCAAGAAATTTTCGCTCTTTTGTTTCGCAAGAAAGTTGTCCGTCCACGCGTTATTCAGCACAAAATTATCTGGAATTCTTGCTGAGGTTTTCGGAATAAGTCAATGGGTGTCCGTCCGCGCGTCCGAAATCTTAATAAACTTATCTTAATAATCGTATCTTAATACTCTTATCTTAATATTCTTATCTTAAAAATAACTTGATGGCATAAATCGACTCGACTAGCCGCTGGCTTTCAGAAAAATTCATCAGAATGCGTAATAAATTATTTGAACAAATTATCGAAGGGTTTTCAAAAAGGTTGGGTCGCTATTTTCCTAAAGTTTCGAAAACTAGAAAACAGTAAAGTCGCGCGTTGTTACCGAAAAAATCGTCAAAAAACTTTCATAGGTTAGAATGCATGTAGGTTATGCAAGAGGTTAGTATATATGTAAAGGGTATATATGTGTAGCAATGTGTAGGTATGTAACTGCAAGCTAACTGCACTTATGTATGTATGTATATCAAAGTGCTATGTATGTATGTGCAAGCTAACTGCAGTTAAATATTCAGTTATCTTTGTATATATGTAAAAGACGAAAAACCAAGCCAGCGTCGTACATAGGGCCAGACCCGCCAAAATCTCCTTCATATAGCAATATGGCGGAGTTCGAAAAAAATGGTTTTGGCACCCTATGTAACAACGCTACCTGCACAAATTTTGGGTACTCACTTTGATCCTTTTATGTGTTTGAGGTACCTGTTGTTGGCGTTGGTCGCTGGTTCTTCCTTCCTTCCTTCTAAGGGTTCAAGGGTGATGTTGTTGGGTTATGTTTCCAAGGGGTCTTGTGTTGCTGGTTTGTGTTGGGTCACTTTGGGTCACTGGTTTTGTGGGTCACTTTTTGTTGGGTCACTTTTTTCTTGTTGTTTTTCAATTTTAAGTTTTCGCGTACCGTACCGAAATTTGTTTTATATAATTTATTTTAATTTCACCGATCAAATTAAATTTTCACTACAAAATATTTTCCACACAACACTTGATTTTGTTTTTTAATAATTTAAAAAAACACACTTTTTATCCGGACTAATTCAAAGTCTGCTCAACAGAAGACGCATAACAGCATGTCTTGGGTCCACAACTCTAACAAGGTTTGTAAACAGAGGGACCCCACAAGGAGGAGTACTGTCTCCACTAATTTGGAACCTAGCGTTGAATGAAATTCTGCTAGATCTTGAACGTTGTGGCTGCAAGGTCGTGGCATATGCGGACGACGTTGCAATCGCAGTGAGTGGCAAATTCGAAAACGTCCTCCGAGACATTCTACAGGTAGCTCTGAACAAATTGGCTAGATGGGCCAGAAGCAGCGGTTTGGGCATAAACCCAAACAAGACAGAATTGGTTCTCTTTACTAGGATGAATAAAGTCCCACATGTGGACCCTCCACCTCGGATAAATGGAACAGATCTAGTCTTTTCTGAAAGTGCAAAATTTTTAGGAATAATTCTAGATAGAAAACTGTTATTTAGACTTAATGTATTGGAACGTGTAAGGAAGGCTAACGTCGCCTTATATTCCTGCAAAAAGGCTGTAGGGTCGCGGTGGGGCCTCTCTCCTAAAATCGTCCACTGGATATATATAGCAGTAGTTCGTCCTATACTGCTATACGGCATTGTGGTATGGTGGACGGCAACTGACAAACTAACCATCACCAACCTACTAACAAAGGTTCAGAGAACTGCCTGCCTGAGCATAAGCGGAGCCTTAAGGACTACAGCGACCGAGTCTCTACAAGCCCTACTCCATATACTGCCGATTAATATTGTGGCGAGAGAAGCTGCAACCAAAGCGGCAATAAGATTAAACTGCCTATCAATGTGGAGGTACAAAACCTACGGTCACATGAGAATATCAAAGTGTAGTGCTATGGTAACCGACCGAGTGGACTATATACCAACGGTGTACACCTTCGAGAGAAATTACATCACTATGATTCCCGCGAGAGATGAATGGGTTGGAAGAAAACCAGGTAATAGAAACCATCTCCAATTTTACACGGATGGTTCGAAGCTTGATGAAAAGGTTGGCTTCGGAGTACACTGTGCAGAGCTTAGATTGGATATAGCTCACAGACTACCAGATACCTGCAGTGTCTATCAAGCCGAAATAATGGCAATATGGGAAGTAGCCAAGTGGCTGAGTCGCAACATAGTAACCAACACTGGCATTGTCATTTACTCGGACAGCCAGGCTGCCATCAATTCTCTGGAGGCAACATCCCTAAATTCACAAACAGCCCTCGACTGCCGCAGATCTCTTAACGAGATGGCTGAGCAGTTTAACATACACCTCATATGGGTGCCTGGGCATAGGGATATCCCGGGGAACTGCAAAGCCGATGAACTTGCTAGGAAAGGGACGACATTACAAATTCTCGAAGAATTTGCATATATTGGTGCGCCACTATCCACGTGCAAGCTTTGGCTTAGGCAAGAGGCAATCAGGCAGTCCAACGAAAGATGGACAGAAATCGGCACCTGCAGGGTAGCTAGACAAATCTGGCCAAGGTATGACCTGAGAAGATCAAAATATCTCCTCGCACTAGAGAGGCAAAGATTGTCTACGTTAGTATCAGTTCTGACGGGACACTGCTTGATCGGCGAACACGCCAAAAGATTGGGTATTGACTCTAATGACTTCTGCAGAAGCTGTGGAGATGAGGAAGAAGTGGAGAGCATTGAGCACTTGCTATGCGACTGTCCCGCTCTGAGTAAACGACGACTGGACATACTGGGGTCGGCTGTTCTAGGCAGCCTAACAGATCTTTCCAGTACCGATACTCGTAATATCGACAAATTTGTATATCAAACAGGTTGGTTTCGATGAGGGGCATTTCAGCCCGTGGTAACACTAGGGACCTAAACTGGTCTATGTGAGCTCGTATAAAAAATACGGCTGCCACCCTAACCTAAACCTAAACCTAAGAGCAATTCAAATTGTTTTGTATTCAATAATTTTCTGTTGGTTTTAGATTTATGGTTAGTTGTAAATGTTTGTAAGACAAAGGGACTTCTTTTATTTTGAGGGTCACTATTACTTTAATTATAAAACTGTTTACATATACCACATACCACTAGCACTTTATAATTCACTTATTATCACTTATCACGGGGGAGAGGCGCACGAGTGTTGTTTAAGGATCGGTAAAAGACTGATTACTTGTGCTTGCCATCTATCTCTTCTAAGCTCACTTAACGACTTTCGTTAAGCTACAGATGGCAAGCGACAAGTAAACAAACATATAAACAAAAGGGAAATTAGAGTAATGAGTGCTTTAGAGTGATGAGTGCATAAGTTATGCATGTATGGGCAAATAAATGCATTTATACACCTACACATATAGTGGACGTTTCACACTGATGTTCAAAAGTGAGATGTCACCTTTGAACAACTTGTTTTTGGCCAGAATTTAGAAAAACTTAAAATGCAAATATCTCGTTAAATAAGCCCCGTAGAAGGAAAAGGTTATACTGTTGTTTGGCCGAAATTTAGCAAAACTTAAAATGCATATATCTCGTTAAATAAGCCCCGTAGAAGGAAAAGGGCGAATTTTTGTTATCACTAATTGTTGGCCAAAATTTAGCAAAACTTAAAATGCAAATATCAAGTTAAATAGCCCCGTAGAAGGAAAAGGGCGAAATTTTGTTATCACTTATTTTTGGCCAGAATTTAGCAAAACTTAAAATGCAAATATCTCGTTAAATAAGCCCCGTAGAAGGAAAAGTGCGAAATTTTGTTATCACTCTTTTTTGGCCTAAATTTAGCAAAACTTAAAATGCAAATATCTCGTTAAATAAGCCCCGTAGAAGGAAAAGGGCGAAATTTTGTTATCACAATTTTTTAGCAAAAGTTGTTAAATAAGCCCCGTAGAAGGAAAAGTGCGAAATTTTTTATCACTATTTTTTGGCCTAAATTTAGCAAAACTTGAAATGCCAATATCTCGTAAAATAAGCCCCTCAGAAGGAAAAGGGCGAAATTTTGTTATCACAATTTTTTAGCAAAAGTTTAGCAAAATTTAAAATGTAAATATCTCGTTAAATAAGCCCCGTAGAAGGAAAAGGGCAAAATTTTGTTATCACTTATTTTTGGCCAGAATTTAGAAAAACTTAAAATGCAAATATCTCGTTAAATAAGCCCCGTAGAAGGAAAAGTGCGAAATTTTGTTATGACTATTTTTTGGCCAACATTTCGAATTTCCTTAGGAAAACTTAAAATGCATATATCTCGTTAAATAAGCCCCGTAGAAGGAAAAGGGCGAAATTTTGTTATGACTATTTTTTGGCCAACATTTCGAATTTCCTTAGGAAAACGTAAAATGCATATATCTCGTTAAATAAGCCCCGTAGAAGGAAAAGGCCGAAATTTTGTTATCACTTATTTTTGGTCAGAATTTAGAAAAACTTAAAATGCAAATATCTCGTTAAATAAGCCCCGTAGAAGGAAAAGTGCGAAATTTTTGTATCACTATTTTTTGGCCTAAATTTAGCAAAACTTAAAATGCAAATATCTCGTTAAATAAGCCACGTAGAAGGAAAAGGGCGAAATTTTGTTATCACTTATTTTTGGCCAGAATTTAGAAAAACTTAAAATGCAAATATCTCGTTAAATAAGCCCCGTAGAAGGAAAAGGTTATTTTTTGGCCAAAATGTAGAAAAACTTAAAATGCACATATCTCGTTAAATAAGCCCCGTAGAAGGAAAAGGGCGAAATTTTGTTATCACTAATTTTTGGCCAAAATTTTGAATGTCCTTAGCGATATGGCAAAATTTGCCGAATTCGTCAAAAATCGCCGAATTCGTCAAAAATCGGCGAATTCGTCAAAAATCGGCGAATTCGTCAAAATTTGCCGAATTCGTCAAAAATCGGCGAATTCGTCAAGATTTGCCGAATTCGTCAAAAATCGCCGAATTCGTCAAAATTTTCCTTAGCAAAACTTAAAATGCAAATATCTCGTTAAATAAGCCCCGTAGAAGGAAAAGGTCGAAATTTTGTTATCACTTATTTTTGGCCAGAATTTAGCAAAACTTAAAATGCAAATATCTCGTTAAATAAGCCCCGTAGAAGGAAAAGTGCGAAATTTTGTTATCACTATTTTTTGGCCTAAATTTAGCAAAACTTAAAATGCAAATATCTCGTTAAATAAGCCCCGTAGAAGGAAAAGGGCGAAATTTTGTTATCACTTATTTTTGGCCAGAATCTAGCAAAACTTGAAATGCAAATATCTCGTTAAATAAGCCTCGCAGAAGGAAAAGTGCGAAAATTTTTTATCACTATTTTTTGGCCTAAATTTAGCAAAACTTAAAATGCAAATATCTCGTTAAATAAGCCCCGGAAAAGGACGAAATTTTGTTATCACTTATTTTTGGCCAGAATTTAGCAAAACTTAAAATGCAAATATCTCGTTAAATAAGCCCCGTAGAAGGAAAAGTGCGAAATTTTTTTATCACTATTTTTTGGCCTAAATTTAGCAAAGCTTAAAATGCAAATATCTCGTTAAATAAGCCCCGTAGAAGGAAAAGGGCGAAATTTTGTTATCACTTATTTTTGGCCAGAATTTAGCAAAACTTGAAATGCAAATATCTCGTTAAATAAGCCCCGTAGAAGGAAAAGTGCGAAATTTTTTATCACTATTTTTTGGCATAAATTTAGCAAAACTTGAAATGCAAATATCTCGTTAAATAAGCTCCGTAGAAGGAAAAGGGCGAAATTTTGTTATTACTTATTTTTGGCCAGAATTTAGCAAAACTTAAAATGCAAATATCTCGTTAAATAAGCCCCGTAGAAGGAAAAGGGCGAAATTTTGTTATCACTTATTTTTGGCCAGAATTTAGCAAAACTTAAAATGCAAATATCTCGTAAAATGCAAATATCTCGTATATATAAATAAGCCCCGTAGAAGGAAAAGTGCGAAATTTGTTTATCACTATTTTTTGGCCTAAATTTAGCAAAACTTAAAATGCAAATATCTCGTTAAATAAGCCCCGTAGAAGGAAAAGGGCGAAATTTTGTTATCACTTATTTTTGGCCAGAATTTTGCAAAACTTGAAATGCAAATATCTCGTTAAATAAGCCCCGTAGAAGGAAAAGTGCGAAATTTTTTATCACTATTTTTTGGCCTAAATTTAGCAAAACTTAAAATGCAAATATCTCGTTAAATAAGCCCCGTAGAAGGAAAAGGGCGAAATTTTGTTATCACTTATTTTTGGTCAGAATTTAGAAAAACTTAAAATGCAAATATCTCGTTAAATAAGCCCCGTAGAAGGAAAAGTGCGAAATTTTTTATCACTATTTTTTGGCCTAAATTTAGCAAAACTTAAAATGCAAATATCTCGTTAAATAAGCCCCGTAGAAGGAAAAGGGCGAAATTTTGTTATCACTTATTTTTGGCCAGAATTTAGAAAAACTTAAAATGCAAATATCTCGTTAAATAAGCCCCGTAGAAGGAAAAGGTTATCACTATTGTTTGGCCAAAATTTAGCAAAACTTAAAATGCATATATCTCGTTAAATAAGCCCCGTAGAAGGAAAAGGGCGAAATTTTTTTTCACTAATTTTTGGCCAAAATTTTGAATTTCCTTAGCAAAATTTCGTCAAAATTTACCGAATTCGTCAAAATCGGCGAATTCGTCAAAATTTGCCGAAGTCGTCAAAATTTGCCATATCGTCAAAATTTGCCGAATTCGTAAAAAATCGCCGAATTCCTCAAAATTTGCCGAATTCGCCAAAAATCGGCGAATTCGTCAAAAATCGGCTAATTCGTCAAAATTTGCCAAATTCGTCAAAAATCGCAAAAATATTTGCATTTTTAGCAAAACTTAAAATGCAAATATCTCGTTAAATAAGTCCCGTAGAAGCAAAAGGGCGAAATTTTGTTATCACTTATTTTTGGCCGGAATTTAGCTAAACTTAAATTGCAAATATCTCGTTAAATAAGCCCCGTAGAAGGAAAAGGACGAAATTTTGTTATCACTAATTTTTGGCCAAAATTTATCAAAACTTAAAATGCAAATATCAAGTTAAATAAGCCCCGTAGAAGGAAAAGGGCGAAATTTTGTTATCACTAATTTTTGGCCAAAATTTTGAATGTCCTTAGCGATATGGCAAAATTTGCCGAATTCGTCAAAAATTGCCAAATTCGTCAAAAATCGGCGAATTCGTCAAAATTTGCCGAATTCGTCAAAATTTGCCGAATTCGTCAAAAATCGGCGAATTTGTCAAGATTTGCCGAATTCGTCAAAATTTGCCGAATTCGTCAAAAATCGGCGAATTCGTCAAGATTTGCCGAATTCGTCAAAATTTGCCGAATTCGTCAAAAATCGCCGAATTCGTCAAAATTTTCCTTAGCAAAACTTAAAATGCAAATATCTCGTTAAATAAGCCCCGTAGAAGGAAAAGTGCGAAATTTTTTTATCACTATTTTTTGGCCTAAATTTAGCAAAACTTAAAATGCAAATATCTCGTTAAATAAGCCCCGTAGAAGGAAAAGGGCGAAATTGTGTTATCACTTATTTTTGGCCAGAATCTAGCAAAACTTGAAATGCAAATATCTCGTTAAATAAGCCCCGCAGAAGGAAAAGTGCGAAAATTTTTTATCACTATTTTTTGGCCTAAATTTAGTAAAACTTAAAATGCAAATATCTCGTTAAATAAGCCCCGTAGAAGGAAAAGGGCGAAATTTTGTTATCACTTATTTTTGGCCAGAATTTAGCAAAACTTAAAATGCAAATATCTCGTTAAATAAGCCGCGTAGAAGGAAAAGTGCGAAATTTTTTTAACACTATTTTTTTTCCTGAATTTAGCAAAGCTTAAAATGCAAATATCTCGTTAAATAAGCCCCGTAGAAGGAAAAGGGCGAAATTTTGTTATCACTTATTTTTGGCCAGAATTTAGCAAAACTTGAAATGCAAATATCTCGTTAAATAAGCCCCGTAGAAGGAAAAGTGCGAAATTTTTTATCAATATTTTTTGGCCTAAATTTAGCAAAACTTGAAATGCAAATATCTCGTTAAATAAGCCCCGCAGAAGGAAAAGGGCGAAATTTTGTTATCACAATTTTTTAGCAAAAGTTTAGCAAAATTTTAAATGTAAATATCTCGTTAAATAAGCTCCGTAGAAGGAAAAGGGCGAAATTTTGTTATCACTTATTTTTGGCCAGAATCTAGCAAAACTTGAAATGCAAATATCTCGTTAAATAAGCCCCGCAGAAGGAAAAGTGCGAAAATTTTTTATCACTATTTTTTGGCCTAAATTTAGCAAAACTTAAAATGCAAATATCTCGTTAAATAAGCCCCGTAGAAGGAAAAGGGCGAAATTTTGTTATCACTTATTTTTGGCCAGAATTTAGCAAAACTTAAAATGCAAATATCTCGTTAAATAAGCCCCGTAGAAGGAAAAGGGCGAAATCTTGTTATCACTTATTTTTGGCCAGAATTTAGCAAAACTTGAAATGCAAATATCTCGTTAAATAAGCCCCGTAGAAGGAAAAGTGCGAAATTTTTTATCACTATTTTTGGCCAGAATTTAGCAAAACTTGAAATGCAAATATCTCGTTAAATAAGCCCCGTAGAAGGAAAAGTGCGAAATTTTTTATCACTATTTTTTGGCCTAAATTTAGCAAAACTTAAAATGCAAATATCTCGTTAAATAAGCCCCGTAGAAGGAAAAGGGCGAAATTTTGTTATCACAATTTTTTAGCAAAAGTTTAGCAAAATTTAAAATGCAAATATCTCGTTAAATAAGCCCCGTAGAAGGAAAAGGGCGAAACTTTGTTATCACTTATTTTTGGTCAGAATTTAGAAAAACTTAAAATGCAAATATCAAGTTAAATAAGCCCCGTAGAAGGAAAAGGGCGAAATTTTGTTATCACTTATTTTTGGCCAGAATTTAGCAAAACTTAAAATGCATATATCTCGTTAAATAAGCCCCGTAGAAGGAAAAGGGCGAACTTTTGTTATCACTATTTTTTGGCCAAAATTTTGAATTTCCTTAGCAAAACCTAAAATGCAAATATCTCGTTAAATAAGCCCCGTAGAAGGAAAAGTGCGAAATTTTTTTATCACTATTTTTTTGCCTAAATTTAGCAAAACTTAAAATGCAAATATCTCGTTAAATAAGCCCCGTAGAAGGAAAAGGGCGAAATTTTGTTATCACAATTTTTTAGCAAAATTTAAAATGCAAATATCTCGTTAAATAAGCCCCGTAGAAGGAAAAGGGCGAAATTTTGTTATCACTATTTTTTGGCCTAAATTTAGCAAAACTTAAAATGCAAATATCTCGTTAAATAAGCCCCGTAGAAGGAAAAGGGCGAAATTTTGTTATCACTTATTTTTGGCCAGAATTTAGCAAAACTTAAAATGCAAATATCAAGTTAAATAAGCCCCGTAGAAGGAAAAGGGCGAAATTTTGTTATCACTTATTTTTGGCCAGAATTTAGCAAAACTTAAAATGCAAATATCTCGTTAAATAAGCCCCGTAGAAGGAAAAGTGCGAAATTTTTTTATCACTATTTTTTGGCCTAAGTTTAGCAAAACTTAAAATGCAAATATCTCGTTAAATAAGCCCCGTAGAAGGAAAAGTGCGAAATTTTTTTATCACTATTTTTTTGCCTAAATTTAGCAAAACTTAAAATGCAAATATCTCGTTAAATAAGCCCCGTAGAAGGAAAAGGGCGAAATTTTGTTATCACTAATTTTTGGACAAAATTTTGAATGTCCTTAGCGATATGGCAAAATTTGCCGAATTCGTCAAAATTTTCCTTAGCAAAACTTAAAATGCAAATATCTAGTTAAATAAGCCCCGTAGAAGGAAAAGGGTGAAATTTTATTATAACTTATTTTTGGCCAGAATTTAGCAAAACTTAAAATGCAAATATCTCGTTAAATAAGCCCCGTAGAAGGAAAAGTGCGAAATTTTTTTATCACTATTTTTTGGCCTAAATTTAGCAAAACTTAAAATGCAAATATCTCGTTAAATAAGCCCCGTAGAAGGAAAAGGGCGAAATTTTGTTATCACTTATTTTTGGCCAGAATTTAGCAAAACTTAAAATGCAAATATCTCGTTAAATAAGCCCCGTAGAAGGAAAAGTGCGAAATTTTTTTAACACTATTTTTTTTCCTAAATTTAGCAAAGCTTAAAATGCAAATATCTCGTTAAATAAGCCCCGTAGAAGGAAAAGGGCGAAATTTTGTTATCACTTATTTTTGGCCAGAATTTAGCAAAACTTGAAATGCAAATATCTCGTTAAATAAGCCCCGTAGAAGGAAAAGTGCGAAATTTTTTATCACTATTTTTTGGCCTAAATTTAGCAAAACTTAAAATGCAAATATCTCGTTAAATAAGCCCCGTAGAAGGAAAAGGGCGAAATTTTGTTATCACAATTTTTTAGCAAAAGTTTAGCAAAATTTAAAATGCAAATATCTCGTTAAATAAGCCCCGTAGAAGGAAAAGGGCGAAACTTTGTTATCACTTATTTTTGGTCAGAATTTAGAAAAACTTAAAATGCAAATATCAAGTTAAATAAGCCCCGTAGAAGGAAAAGGGCGAAATTTTGTTATCACTTATTTTTGGCCAGAATTTAGCAAAACTTAAAATGCATATATCTCGTTAAATAAGCCCCGTAGAAGGAAAAGGGCGAACTTTTGTTATCACTATTTTTTGGCCAAAATTTTGAATTTCCTTAGCAAAACCTAAAATGCAAATATCTCGTTAAATAAGCCCCGTAGAAGGAAAAGTGCGAAATTTTTTTATCACTATTTTTTTGCCTAAATTTAGCAAAACTTAAAATGCAAATATCTCGTTAAATAAGCCCCGTAGAAGGAAAAGGGCGAAATTTTGTTATCACAATTTTTTAGCAAAATTTAAAATGCAAATATCTCGTTAAATAAGCCCCGTAGAAGGAAAAGGGCGAAATTTTGTTATCACTATTTTTTGGCCTAAATTTAGCAAAACTTAAAATGCAAATATCTCGTTAAATAAGCCCCGTAGAAGGAAAAGGGCGAAATTTTGTTATCACTTATTTTTGGCCAGAATTTAGCAAAACTTAAAATGCAAATATCAAGTTAAATAAGCCCCGTAGAAGGAAAAGGGCGAAATTTTGTTATCACTTATTTTTGGCCAGAATTTAGCAAAACTTAAAATGCAAATATCTCGTTAAATAAGCCCCGTAGAAGGAAAAGTGCGAAATTTTTTTATCACTATTTTTTGGCCTAAGTTTAGCAAAACTTAAAATGCAAATATCTCGTTAAATAAGCCCCGTAGAAGGAAAAGTGCGAAATTTTTTTATCACTATTTTTTTGCCTAAATTTAGCAAAACTTAAAATGCAAATATCTCGTTAAATAAGCCCCGTAGAAGGAAAAGGGCGAAATTTTGTTATCACTAATTTTTGGACAAAATTTTGAATGTCCTTAGCGATATGGCAAAATTTGCCGAATTCGTCAAAATTTTCCTTAGCAAAACTTAAAATGCAAATATCTAGTTAAATAAGCCCCGTAGAAGGAAAAGGGTGAAATTTTATTATAACTTATTTTTGGCCAGAATTTAGCAAAACTTAAAATGCAAATATCTCGTTAAATAAGCCCCGTAGAAGGAAAAGTGCGAAATTTTTTTATCACTATTTTTTGGCCTAAATTTAGCAAAACTTAAAATGCAAATATCTCGTTAAATAAGCCCCGTAGAAGGAAAAGGGCGAAATTTTGTTATCACTTATTTTTGGCCAGAATTTAGCAAAACTTAAAATGCAAATATCTCGTTAAATAAGCCCCGTAGAAGGAAAAGTGCGAAATTTTTTTAACACTATTTTTTTTCCTAAATTTAGCAAAGCTTAAAATGCAAATATCTCGTTAAATAAGCCCCGTAGAAGGAAAAGGGCGAAATTTTGTTATCACTTATTTTTGGCCAGAATTTAGCAAAACTTGAAATGCAAATATCTCGTTAAATAAGCCCCGTAGAAGGAAAAGTGCGAAATTTTTTATCACTATTTTTTGGCCTAAATTTAGCAAAACTTAAAATGCAAATATCTCGTTAAATAAGCCCCGTAGAAGGAAAAGGGCGAAATTTTGTTATCACAATTTTTTAGCAAAAGTTTAGCAAAATTTAAAATGCAAATATCTCGTTAAATAAGCCCCGTAGAAGGAAAAGGGCGAAACTTTGTTATCACTTATTTTTGGTCAGAATTTAGAAAAACTTAAAATGCAAATATCAAGTTAAATAAGCCCCGTAGAAGGAAAAGGGCGAAATTTTGTTATCACTTATTTTTGGCCAGAATTTAGCAAAACTTAAAATGAATATATCTCGTTAAATAAGCCCCGTAGAAGGAAAAGGGCGAACTTTTGTTATCACTATTTTTTGGCCAAAATTTTGAATTTCCTTAGCAAAACCTAAAATGCAAATATCTCGTTAAATAAGCCCCGTAGAAGGAAAAGTGCGAAATTTTTTTATCACTATTTTTTTGCCTAAATTTAGCAAAACTTAAAATGCAAATATCTCGTTAAATAAGCCCCGTAGAAGGAAAAGGGCGAAATTTTGTTATCACAATTTTTTAGCAAAATTTAAAATGCAAATATCTCGTTAAATAAGCCCCGTAGAAGGAAAAGGGCGAAATTTTGTTATCACTATTTTTTGGCCTAAATTTAGCAAAACTTAAAATGCAAATATCTCGTTAAATAAGCCCCGTAGAAGGAAAAGGGCGAAATTTTGTTATCACTTATTTTTGGCCAGAATTTAGCAAAACTTAAAATGCAAATATCAAGTTAAATAAGCCCCGTAGAAGGAAAAGGGCGAAATTTTGTTATCACTTATTTTTGGCCAGAATTTAGCAAAACTTAAAATGCAAATATCTCGTTAAATAAGCCCCGTAGAAGGAAAAGTGCGAAATTTTTTTATCACTATTTTTTGGCCTAAGTTTAGCAAAACTTAAAATGCAAATATCTCGTTAAATAAGCCCCGTAGAAGGAAAAGTGCGAAATTTTTTTATCACTATTTTTTTGCCTAAATTTAGCAAAACTTAAAATGCAAATATCTCGTTAAATAAGCCCCGTAGAAGGAAAAGGGCGAAATTTTGTTATCACTAATTTTTGGACAAAATTTTGAATGTCCTTAGCGATATGGCAAAATTTGCCGAATTCGTCAAAATTTTCCTTAGCAAAACTTAAAATGCAAATATCTAGTTAAATAAGCCCCGTAGAAGGAAAAGGGTTAAATTTTATTATAACTTATTTTTGGCCAGAATTTAGCAAAACTTAAAATGCAAATATCTCGTTAAATAAGCCCCGTAGAAGGAAAAGTGCGAAATTTTTTTATCACTATTTTTTTGCCTAAATTTAGCAAAACTTAAAATGCAAATATCTCGTTAAATAAGCCCCGTAGAAGGAAAAGGGCGAAATTTTGTTATCACAATTTTTTAGCAAAATTTAAAATGCAAATATCTCGTTAAATAAGCCCCGTAGAAGGAAAAGGGCGAAATTTTGTTATCACTTATTTTTGGCCAGAATTTAGCAAAACTTAAAATGCAAATATCTCGTTAAATAAGCCCCGTAGAAGGAAAAGTGCGAAATTTTTTATCACTATTTTTTGGCCTAAATTTAGTAAATCTTGAAATGCCAATATCTCGTTAAATAAGCCCCTCAGAAGGAAAAGGGCGAAATTTTGTTATCACAATTTTTTAGCAAAAGTTTAGCAAAATTTAAAATGTAAATATCTCGTTAAATAAGCCCCGTAGAAGGCAAAGGGCGAAATTTTGTTATCACTTATTTTTGGCCAGAATTTAGAAAAACTTAAAATGCAAAAATCTCGTTAAATAAGCCCCGTAGAAGGAAAAGGTTATAACTATTTTTTGGCCAAAATTTAGCAAAACTTAAAATGCATATATCTCGTTAAATAAGCCCCGTAGAAGGAAAAGGTCGAAATTTTGTTATCACTTTTTTTTGGCCAACATTTCGAATTTCCTTAGGAAAACTTAAAATGCATATATCTCGTTAAATAAGCCCCGAAGAAGGAAAAGGGCGAAATTTTGTTATCACAAATTTTTGGCCAAAATTTTGAATTTCCTTAGCAAAATTTCGTCAAAATTTACCGAATTCGTCAAAATCGGCGAATTCGTCAAAATTTGCCGAAGTCGTCAAAATTTGCCATATCGTCAAAATTTGCCGAATTCGTAAAAAATCGCCGAATTCGTCAAAATTTTCCGAATTCGTCAAAAATCGGCGAATTCGTCAAAAATCGGCTAATTCGTCAAAATTTGCCGAATTCGTCAAAAATCGCCGAATTCGTCAAAATTTGCCGAATTCGTCAAAATCGCCGAATTCGCCAAAATTTTCCTTAGCAAAACTTAAAATGCAAATATCTCGTTAAATAAGCCCCGTAGAAGGAAAAGGGCGAAATTTTGTTATCACTAATTTTTGGCCAAAATTTATCAAAACTTAAAATGCAAATATCAAGTTAAATAAGCCCCGTAGAAGGAAAAGGGCGAAATTTAGTTATCACTTAATTTTGGCCAGAATTTAGCAAAACTTAAAATGCAAATATCTCGTTAAATAAGCCCCGTAGAAGGAAAAGTGCGAAATTTTTTATCACTATTTATACCCTACACCACACTGTGGTACAGGGTATTATAACTTTGTGCATTTGTTTGTAACACCCAAAAGGAGAAGAAATAGACCCATCGTTTATTATACCGATCGACTTAGAATCACTTTCTGAGTTGATTTAGCTATGTCCGTCTGTCTGTCTGTCTGTCTGTCCGTCTGTCCGTCTGTCCGTCTGTCTGTGCATGTATTCTTGTAATCAAAGTACAGGTCGCAATTATGGTCCGATCTCGACGAAACTTTACACATATCTTTTTTTTGGCCCAAGGACGATCCCTATTGAATTTGGTTAAAATCGGTTCAGAGTTAGATATAGCCCCCATATATATGTTAGCCCCGATTTGACATGTAAGCGCTGTAAAAACTCTATTTTATATCCGATCAGTATGAAATTCGGCAGAAAGAGGTTTCTTATTACATGAAGGAATACTGATAAATTCGGAGAAAATCGGTTCAGATTTAGATATAGCCCCCATATATATGTAACCCCCGATTTGACATGTAAGCGCTGTAGAAACTGTATTTTATATCCGATCAGTGCGATATTCGGCAAAAGGAGGTCTCTTATTACGTGAAGGAATACTGCCAAATTTGGAGAAAATCGGTTCAGATTTAGATATAACTCCCATATATATGTTTCCCCCGATTTGAAATTCAAGCGCTGTAGAAACTGTATTTTATATCCGATCACAGCGAAATTCGGCAGAAAGAGGTTTCTTATTATATGAAGGAATACTGCCAAATTCGGAGAAAATCGGTTCAGATTTAGATGTAGCCCCCATATATATGTTACCCCCGATTTGACATCTAAGCGCTATAGAGACTGTATTTTATATCCGATCAGTACGAAATTCGACAGAAAGAGGTTTGTATTTTACCTGAATGAGTATTCAGAGAAAATCGATTCAGATTTATATATAATCTCCATATATATGTTCCTCTTGATTTGGTTACAAAGCGCTATAGAAATTGTACTTTACTCCCGATCATTACAAAAGTCTCCAGAAAGATGTTTCTCAATTTAGGAACGAATATTGATTAATTTAGCGATTATCGGTTCAGAATTAGGTATATCCACATATATATGTTCTTACCCATTTACCAATTATTCCAAATTATTATCGCAATCACCCTTATCGCATTGTTAGGGAGGTGTAGGGTATTATATAGTCGGCCCCGCCCGACTTTCTGCCTTTCCTTACTGGTATTTGTATACCCTACACCACACTGTGGTACAGGGTATTATAACTTTGTGCATTTGTTTGTAACACCCAAAAGGAGAAGAAATAGACCCATCGTTTATTATACCGATCGACTCAGAATCACTTTCTGAGTTGATTTAGCTATGTCCGTCTATCCGTCTGTCTGTCCGTCTGTGCATGTATTCTTGTAATCAAAGTACAGGTCGCAATTATGGTCCGATCTCTACAAAACTTTACACATATCATTTGTTTGGCCCAAGGACGATCCCTATTGAATTTGGTTAAAATCGGTTCAGATTTAGATATAGCCCCCATATATATATGTCAGCCCCGATTTGACATGTAAGCACTGTAAAAACTTTATTTTATATCCGATTAGTATGAAATTCGGCAGAAAGAGGTTTCTTATTACATGAAGGAATACTGATAAATTCGGAGAAAATCGGTTCAGATTTAGATATAGCCCCCATATATATGTAACCCCCGATTTGACATGTAAGCGCTGTAGAAACTGTATTTTATATCCGATCAGTGCGATATTCGGCAAAAGGAGGTCTCTTATTACGTGAAGGAATACTGCCAAATTTGGAGAAAGTCACTTCAGATTTAGATATAGCCCCCATATATATGTTACCCCGATTTGATATGTAAGCGCTGTAAAAACTGCATTTTATATCCGATAAGTATGATATTCGACAGAAAAAGGTTTCCTATTATATGAATGAACACTTTTATATTTGGAAGAAATCGGTTCAGATTTAGATATAGCCCCTATATATATAAGTTACCCCGATTTGACATGTAAGCCTTGTAAAAATGTTATTTTATATCCAATCAGTGACCGTATTTTATATCCGATTAGAACAAAATTCGACAGAAAGAGGTCTGTTTACATGAATGAATGAATGAGTATTCAGGGAAATCGGTTCAGATTTATATATAACCTCCATATATATGTTCCTCCTGATTTGGTATCAAAGCGCTATATAAGTTGTACTTTACTTCCGATCATTTAAATTATCCAAAAAATGTTTCTTAATTTAGGAACGAATATTGCTAAATTTAGCGATTATCGGTTTAGAATTAGATAATATGTTCCTACCCATTTACCAATTATTCCAAATAATTATCGCAATGACCATTATCGCATTGTTAGGGAGGTGTAGGGTATTATATAGTCGGCCCTGCCCGACTTTCTGCCTTTCCTTACTGGTTTTTGGCCTAAATTTAGCAAAACTTGAAATGCAAATATCTCGTTAAATAAGCCCCGCAGAAGGAAAAGGGCGAAATTTTGTTATCACTATTTTTTGGCCAACATTTTGAATTTCTTTAGGAAAAATTAAAATGCATATATCTCGTTAAATAAGCCCCGTAGAAGGAAAAGGGCGAAATTTTGTTATCACTAATTTTTGGCCAAAATTTTGAATGTCCTTAGCGATTGGCAAAATTTGCCGAATTCGTCAAAAATCGCCGAATTCGTCAAAATTTTCCTTAGCAAAACTTAAAATGCAAATATCTCGTTAAATAAGCCACGTAGAAGAAAAAGGGCGAAATTTTGTTATCACAATTTTTTAGCAAAAGTGTAGCAAAATTTAAAATGCAAATATCTCGTTAAATAAGCCCCGTAGAAGGAAAAGGGCAAAATTTTGTTATCACTTATTTTTGGCCAGAATTTAGAAAAACTTAAAATGCAAATATCTCGTTAAATAAGCCCCGTAGAATGAAAAAGGTTATCACTATTTTTTGGCCAAAATTTAGAAAAATTTTAAATGCACATATCTCGTTAAATAAGCCCCGTAGAAGGAAAAGGGCGAAATTTTGTTATCACTATTTTTTGGCCAACATTTTGAATTTCTTTAGGAAAAATTAAAATGCATATATCTCGTTAAATAAGCTCCGTAGAAGGAAAAGGGCGAAATTTTGTTATCACTAATTTTTGGCCAAAATTTTGAATGTCCTTAGCGATATGGCAAAATTTGCCGAATTCGTCAAAAATCGCCGAATTCGTCAAAACTCGCCGAATTCGTCAAAATTTTCCTTAGCAAAACTTAAAATGCAAATATCTCGTTAAATAAGCCCCGTAGAAGGAAAAGGGCGAAATTTTGTTATCACTTATTTTTGGCCAGAATTTGGCAAAACTTAAAATGCAAATATCTCGTTAAATAAGCCCCGTAGAAGGAAAAGTGCGAAATTTTTTTATCACTATTTTTTGGCCTAAATTTAGCAAAACTTAAAATGCAAATATCTCGTTAAATAAGCCCCGTAGAAGGAAAAGGGCGAAATTTTGTTATCACTTATTTTTGGCCAGAATTTAGCAAAACTTAAAATGCAAATATCTCGTTAAATAAGCCCCGTAGAAGGAAAAGTGCGAAATTTTTTTATCACTATTTTTTGACCAAAATTTTGAATTTCCTTAGCAAAATTTCGTCAAAATTTACCGAATTCGTCAAAATCGGCGAATTCGTAAAAATTTGCCGAAGTCGTAAAAAATCGCCGAATTCGTCAAAATTTTCCGAATTCGTCAAAAATCGGCGAATTCGTCAAAAATCGGCGAATTCGTCAAAAATCGGCGAATTCGTCAAAAATCGGCTAATTCGTCAAAATTTGCCGAATTCGTCAAAAATCGCCGAATTCGTCACAAATCGCCGAATTCGTCAAAATCGCCGAATTCGTCAAAATTTTCCTTAGCAAAACTTAAAATGCAAATATCTCGTTAAATAAGCCCCGTAGAAGGAAAAGGGCGAAATTTTGTTATCACTAATTTTTGGCCAAAATTTATCAAAACTTAAAATGCAAATATCAAGTTAAATAAGCCCCGTAGAAGGAAAAGGGCGAAATTTAGTTATCACTTATTTTTGGCCAGAATTTAGCAAAACTTTAAATGCAAATATCTCGTTAAATAAGCCCCGTAGAAGGAAAAGTGCGAAATTTTTTTATCACTATTTTTTGGCCTAAATTTAGCAAAACATGAAATGCAAATATCTCGTTAAATAAGCCCCGCAGAAGGAAAAAGGCGAAATTTTGTTATCACTAATTTTTGGCCAAAATTTTGAATGTCCTTAGCGATATGGCAAAATTTGCCGAATTCGTCAAAAATCGCCGAATTCGTCAAAAATCGCCGAATTCGTCAAAATTTTCCTTAGCAAAACTTAAAATGCAAATATCTCGTTAAATAAGCCACGTAGAAGAAAAAGGGCGAAATTTTGTTATCACAATTTTTTAGCAAAAGTGTAGCAAAATTTAAAATGCAAATATCTCGTTAAATAAGCCCCGTAGAAGGAAAAGGGCGAAATTTTGTTATCACTTATTTTTGGCCAGAATTTAGCAAAACTTAAAATGCAAATATCTCGTTAAATAAGCCCCGTAGAAGGAAAAAGGGCGAAATTTTGTTATCACTTATTTTTGGCCAGAATTTAGCAAAACTTAAAATGCAAATATCTCGTTAAATAAGCCCCGTAGAAGGAAAAGTGTGAAATTTTTTTATAACTATTTTTTGGCCTAAATTTAGCAAAACTTAAAATGCAAATATCTCGTTAAATAAGCCCCGTAGAAGGAAAAGGGCGAAATTTTGTTATCACTTATTTTTGGCCAGAATTTAGCAAAACTTGAAATGCAAATATCTCGTTAAATAAGCTCCGCAGAAGGAAAAGTGCGAAATTTTTTTATCACTATTTTTTGGCCTAAATTTAGCAAAACTTAAAATGTAAATATCTCGTTAAATAAGCCCCGTAGAAGGAAAAGGGCAAAATTTTGTTATCACTTATTTTTGGCCAGAATTTAGCAAAACTTAAAATGCAAATATCTCGTTAAATAAGCCCCGTAGAAGGAAAAAGGGCGAAATTTTGTTATCACTATTTTTTGGCCTAAATTTAGCAAAACTTAAAATGCAAATATCTCGTTAAATAAGCCCCGTAGAAGGAAAAAGGGCGAAATTTTTTTATCACTATTTTTTGGCCTAAATTTAGCAAAACATGAAATGCAAATATCTCGTTAAATAAGCCCCGCAGAAGGAAAAAGGCGAAATTTTGTTATCACTAATTTTTGGCCAAAATTTTGAATGTCCTTAGCGATATGGCAAAATTTGCCGAATTCGTCAAAAATCGCCGAATTCGTCAAAAATCGCCGAATTCGTCAAAATTTTCCTTAGCAAAACTTAAAATGCAAATATCTCGTTAAATAAGCCACGTAGAAGAAAAAGGGCGAAATTTTGTTATCACGATTTTTTAGCAAAAGTGTAGCAAAATTTAAAATGCAAATATCTCGTTAAATAAGCCCCGTAGAAGGAAAAGTGCGAAATTTTTTTATCACTATTTTTTGGCCTAAATTTAGCAAAACTTAAAATGTAAATATCTCGTTAAATAAGCCCCGTAGAAGGAAAAGGGCAAAATTTTGTTATCACTTATTTTTGGCCAGAATTTAGCAAAACTTAAAATGCAAATATCTCGTTAAATAAGCCCCGTAGAAGGAAAAGTGTGAAATTTTTTTATAACTATTTTTTGGCCTAAATTTAGCAAAACTTAAAATGCAAATATCTCGTTAAATAAGCCCCGTAGAAGGAAAAGGGCGAAATTTTGTTATCACTTATTTTTGGCCAGAATTTAGCAAAACTTGAAATGCAAATATCTCGTTAAATAAGCCCCGTAGAAGGAAAAGTGCGAATTTTTTTATCACTATTTTTTGGCCTAAATTTAGCAAAACTTAAAATGCAAATATCTCGTTAAATAAGCCCCGTAGAAGGAAAAAGGGCGAAATTTTGTTATCACTTATTTTTGGCCAGAATTTAGCAAAACTTGAAATGCAAATATCTCGTTAAATAAGCCCCGTAGAAGGAAAAGTGCGAAATTTCTTATCACTATTTTTTGGCCTAAATTTAGCAAAACTTGAAATGCAAATATCTCGTTAAATAAGCCCCGCAGAAGGAAAAGGGCGAAATTTTGTTATCACAATTTTTTAGCAAAAGTTTAGCAAAATTTAAAATGTAAATATCTCGTTAAATAAGCCCCGTAGAAGGAAAAGGGCGAAATTTTGTTATCACTATTTTTTGGCCAACATTTTGAATTTCCTTAGGAAAACTTAAAATGCATATATCTCGTTAAATAAGCCCCGTAGAAGGAAAAGGGCGAAATTTTGTTATCACTAATTTTTGGCCAAAATTTAGCAAAACTTAAAATGCAAATATCACGTTAAATAAGCCCCGTAGAAGGAAAAGGGCGAAATTTTGTTATCACTTATTTTTGGCCAGAATGTAGCTAAACTTAAATTGCAAATATCTCGTTAAATAAGCCCCGTAGAAGGAAAAGGACGAAATTTTTTTATCACTTATTTTTGGCCAGAATTTAGCAAAACTTAAAATGCAAATATCTCGTTAAATAAGCCCCGTAGAAGGAAAAGGGCGAAATTTTGTTATCACTATTTTTTGGCCAACATTTTGAATTTCCTTAGGAAAACTTAAAATGCATATATCTCGTTAAATAAGCCCCGTAGAAGGAAAAGGGCGAAATTTTGTTATCACTATTTTTTGGCCAACATTTTGAATTTCCTTAGGAATTTAGAAAAATTTTAAATGCAAATATCTCGTTAAATAAGCCCCGTAGAAGGAAAAGGTTATCACTATTTTTTGGCCAAAATTTAGCAAAACTTAAAATGCATATATCTCGTTAAATAAGCACCGTAGAAGGAAAAGGGCGAAATTTTGTTATCACTATTTTTTGGCCAACATTTTGAATTTCCTTAGGAAAACTTAAAATGCATATATCTCGTTAAATAAGCCCCGTAGAAGGAAAAGGGCGAAATTTTGTTATCACTTATTTTTGGCCAGAATGTAGCTAAACTTAAATTGCAAATATCTCGTTAAATAAGCCCCGTAGAAGGAAAAGGACGAAATTTTTTTATCACTTATTTTTGGCCAGAATTTAGCAAAACTTAAAATGCAAATATCTCGTTAAATAAGCCCCGTAGAAGGAAAAGGGCGAAATTTTGTTATCACTTATTTTTGGCCAAAATTTAGCAAAACTTAAAATGCAAATATCACGTTAAATAAGCCCCGTAGAAGGAAAAGGGCGAAATTTTGTTATCACTTATTTTTGGCCAGAATTTAGCAAAACTTAAAAGGCAAATATCTCGTTAAATAAGCCCCGTAGAAGGAAAAGTGCGAAATTTTTTATCACTATTTTTTGGCCTAAATTTAGCAAAACTTAAAATGCAAATATCACGTTAAATAAGCCCCGTAGAAGGAAAAGGGCGAAATTTTGTTATCACTTATTTTTGGCCAGAATTTAGCTAAACTTAAATTGCAAATATCTCGTTAAATAAGCCCCGTAGAAGGAAAAGGACGAAATTTTGTTATCATTTTTGGCCAGAATTTAGCAAAACTTAAAATGCAAATATCTCGTTAAATAAGCCCCGTAGAAGGAAAAGGGCGAAATTTTGTTATCACTAATTTTTGGCCAGAATTTAGCAAAACTTAAAATGCAAAATAATAAGCCCCGTAGAAGGAAAAGGGCGAAATTTTTTTATCACTTATTTTTGGCCAGAATTTAGCAAAACTTAAAAGGCAAATATCTCGTTAAATAAGCCCCGTAGAAGGAAAAGTGCGAAATTTTTTATCACTATTTTTTGGCCTAAATTTAGCAAAACTTAAAATGCAAATATCTCGTTAAATAAGACCGGTAGAAGGAAAAGGGCGAAATTTTGTTATCACAATTTTTTAGCAAAAGTTTAGCAAAATTTAAAATGCAAATATCTCGTTAAATAAGCCCCGTAGAAGGAAAAGGGCGAAATTTTGTTATCACTTATTTTTGACCAGAATTTAGAAAAACTTAAAATGCAAATATCTCGTTAAATAAGCCCCGTAGAATGAAAAGTGCGAAATTTTGTTATCACTAATTTTTCGTCAAAATTTGCCGAATTCGTCAAAAATCGGCGAATTCGTCAAAAATCGCCGAATTCGTCAAAATTTGCCGACATTTTTTTATCACTATTTTTTGGCCTAAATTTAGCAAAACTTAAAATGCAAATATCTCGATAAATAAGCCCCGTAGAAGGAAAAAGGGCGAAATTTTGTTATCACTTATTTTTGGCCAGAATTTAGCAAAACTTAAAATGCAAATATCTCGTTAAATAAGCCCCGTAGAAGGAAAAGTGCGAAATTTTTTTATCGCTATTTTTTGGCCTAAATTTAGCAAAACTTAAAATGCAAATATCTCGTTAAATAAGCCCCGTAGAAGGAAAAAGGGCGAAATTTTGTTATCACTTATTTCTGGCCAGAATTTAGCAAAACTTAAAATGCAAATATCTCGTTAAATAAGCCCCGTAGAAGGAAAAGTGCGAAATTTTTTTATCACTATTTTTTGGCCTAAATTTAGCAAAACTTAAAATGCAAATATCTCGTTAAATAAGCCCCGTAGAAGGAAAAAGGGCGAAATTTTGTTATCACTTATTTTTGGCCAGAATTTAGCAAAACTTGAAATGCAAATATCTCGTTAAATAAGCCCCGCAGAAGGAAAAGGGCGAAATTTTGTTATCACAATTTTTTAGCAAAAGTTTAGCAAAATTTAAAATGTAAATATCTCGTTAAATAAGCCCCGTAGAAGGAAAAGGGCGAAATTTTGTTATCACTTATTTTTGGCCAGAATTTAGAAAAACTTAAAATGCAAATATCTCGTTAAATAAGCCCCGTAGAAGGAAAAGTGCGAAATTTTTTTATCACTATTTTTTGGCCTAAATTTAGCAAAACTTAAAATGCAAATATCTCGTTAAATAAGCCCCGTAGAAGGAAAAGGGCGAAATTTTGTTTTCACTTATTTTTGGCCAGAATTTAGCAAAACTTGAAATGCAAATATCTCGTTAAATAAGCTCCGCAGAAGGAAAAGTGCGAAATTTTTTTATCACTATTTTTTGGCCTAAATTTAGCAAAACTTAAAATGTAAATATCTCGTTAAATAAGCCCCGTAGAAGGAAAAGGGCAAAATTTTGTTATCACTTATTTTTGGCCAGAATTTAGCAAAACTTAAAATGCAAATATCTCGTTAAATAAGCCCCTTAGAAGGAAAAGTGGGAAATTTTTTTATCACTATTTTTTGGCCTAAGTTTAGCAAAACTTAAAATGCAAATATCTCGTTAAATAAGCCCCGTAGAAGGAAAAAGGGCGAAATTTTGTTATCACTTATTTTTGGCCAGAATTTAGCAAAACTTGAAATGCAAATATCTCGTTAAATAAGCCCCGTAGAAGGAAAAGTGCGAAATTTTTTATCACTATTTTTTGGCCTAAATTTAGCAAAACTTGAAATGCAAATATCTCGTTAAATAAGCCCCGCAGAAGGAAAAGGGCGAAATTTTGTTATCACAATTTTTTAGCAAAAGTTTAGCAAAATTTAAAATGTAAATATCTCGTTAAATAAGCCCCGTAGAAGGAAAAGGGCGAAATTTTGTTATCACTTATTTTTGGCCAGAATTTAGAAAAACTTAAAATGCTAATATCTCGTTAAATCAGCCCCGTAGAAGGAAAAGGTTATCACTAATTTTTGGCCAAAATTTAGCAAAACTTAAAATGCAAAATAATAAGCCCCGTAGAAGGAAAAGGGCGAAATTTTTTTATCACTTATTTTTGGCCAGAATTTAGCAAAACTTAAAAGGCAAATATCTCGTTAAATAAGCCCCGTAGAAGGAAAAGTGCGAAATTTTGTATCACTATTTTTTGGCCTAAATTTAGCAAAACTTAAAATGCAAATATCTCGTTAAATAAGACCGGTAGAAGGAAAAGGGCGAAATTTTGTTATCACAATTTTTTAGCAAAAGTTTAGCAAAATTTAAAATGCAAATATCTCGTTAAATAAGCCCCGTAGAAGGAAAAGGGCGAAATTTTGTTATCACTTATTTTTGACCAGAATTTAGAAAAACTTAAAATGCAAATATCTCGTTAAATAAGCCCCGTAGAATGAAAAGGGCGAAATTTTGTTATCACTATTTTTTGGCCAACATTTTGAATTTCCTTAGGAAAACTTAAAATGCATATATCTCGTTAAATAAGCCCCGTAGAAGGAAAAGGCGAAATTTTGTTATCACTAATTTTTCGTCAAAATTTGCCGAATTCGTCAAAAATCGGCGAATTCGTCAAAAATCGCCGAATTCGTCAAAATTTGCCGAAATTTTTTTATCACTATTTTTTGGCCTAAATTTAGCAAAACTTAAAATGCAAATATCTCGTTAAATAAGCCCCGTAGAAGGAAAAAGGGCGAAATTTTGTTATCACTTATTTTTGGCCAGAATTTAGCAAAACTTAAAATGCAAATATCTCTTTAAATAAGCCCCGTAGAAGGAAAAGTGCGAAATTTTTTTATCACCATTTTTTGGCCTAAATTTAGCAAAACTTAAAATGCAAATATCTCGTTAAATAAGCCCCGTAGAAGGAAAAAGGGCGAAATTTTGTTATCACTTATTTTTGGCCAGAATTTAGCAAAACTTGAAATGCAAATATCTCGTTAAATAAGCCCCGCAGAAGGAAAAGGGCGAAATTTTGTTATCACAATTTTTTAGCAAAAGTTTAGCAAAATTTAAAATGTAAATATCTCGTTAAATAAGCCCCGTAGAAGGAAAAGGGCGAAATTTTGTTATCACTTATTTTTGGCCAGAATTTAGAAAAACTTAAAATGCAAATATCTCGTTAAATAAGCCCCGTAGAAGGAAAAGTGCGAAATTTTTTTATCACTATTTTTTGGCCGAAATTTAGCAAAACTTAAAATGCAAATATCTCGTTAAATAAGCCCCGTAGAAGGAAAAGGGCGAAATTTTGTTATCACTTATTTTTGGCCAGAATTTAGCAAAACTTGAAATGCAAATATCTCGTTGAATAAGCTCCGCAGAAGGAAAAGTGCGAAATTTTTTTATCACTATTTTTTGGCCTAAATTTAGCAAAACTTAAAATGTAAATATCTCGTTAAATAAGCCCCGTAGAAGGAAAAGGGCAAAATTTTGTTATCACAATTTTTTAGCAAAAGTTTAGCAAAATTTAAAATGTAAATATCTCGTTAAATAAGCCCCGTAGAAGGAAAAGGGCGAAATTTTGTTATCACTTATTTTTGGCCAGAATTTAGAAAAACTTAAAATGCAAATATCTCGTTAAATAAGCCCCGTAGAAGGAAAAGGTTATCACTAATTTTTGGCCAAAATTTAGCAAAACTTAAAATGCAAAATAATAAGCCCCGTAGAAGGAAAAGGGCGAAATTTTTTTATCACTTATTTTTGGCCAGAATTTAGCAAAACTTAAAAGGCAAATATCTCGTTAAATAAGCCCCGTAGAAGGAAAAGTGCGAAATTTTGTATCACTATTTTTTGGCCTAAATTTAGCAAAACTTAAAATGCAAATATCTCGTTAAATAAGACCGGTAGAAGGAAAAGGGCGAAATTTTGTTATCACAATTTTTTAGCAAAAGTTTAGCAAAATTTAAAATGCAAATATCTCGTTAAATAAGCCCCGTAGAAGGAAAAGGGCGAAATTTTGTTATCACTTAAAATGCAAATATCTCGTTAAATAAGCCCCGTAGAAGGAAAAAGGGCGAAATTTTGTTATCACTTATTTTTGGCCAGAATTTAGCAAAACTTAAAATGCAAATATCTCGTTAAATAAGCCCCGTAGAAGGAAAAGGGCGAAATTTTGTTATCACTTATTTTTGACCAGAATTTAGAAAAACTTAAAATGCAAATATCTCGTTAAATAAGCCCCGTAGAATGAAAAGGGCGAAATTTTGTTATCACTTAAAATGCAAATATCTCGTTAAATAAGCCCCGTAGAAGGAAAAAGGGCGAAATTTTGTTATCACTTATTTTTGGCCAGAATTTAGCAAAACTTAAAATGCAAATATCTCGTTAAATAAGCCCCGTAGAAGGAAAAGTGCGAAATTTTTTTATCACTATTTTTTGGCCTAAATTTAGCAAAACTTAAAATGCAAATATCTCGTTAAATAAGCCCCGTAGAAGGAAAAAGGGCGAAATTTTGTTATCACTTATTTTTGGCCAGAATTTAGAAAAACTTAAAATGCAAATATCTCGTTAAATAAGCCCCGTAGAAGGAAAAGTGCGAAATTTTTTATCACTATTTTTTGGCCTAAATTTAGCAAAACTTGAAATGCAAATATCTCGTTAAATAAGCCCCGCAGAAGGAAAAGGGCGAAATTTTGTTATCACAATTTTTTAGCAAAAGTTTAGCAAAATTTAAAATGTAAATATCTCGTTAAATAAGCCCCGTAGAAGGAAAAGGGCGAAATTTTGTTATCACTTATTGTTGGCCAACATTTTGAATTTCCTTAGGAAAACTTAAAATGCATATATCTCGTTAAATAAGCCCCGTAGAAGGAAAAGGGCGAAATTTTGTTATCACTAATTTTTGGCCAAAATTTAGCAAAACTTAAAATGCAAATATCACGTTAAATAAGCCCCGTAGAAGGAAAAGGGCGAAATTTTGTTATCACTAATTTTTGGCCAAAATTTAGCAAAACTTAAATTGCAAATATCTCGTTAAATAAGCCCCGTAGAAGGAAAAGGACGAAATTTTGTTATCACTTATTTTTGGCCAGAATTTAGCAAAACTTAAAATGCAAATATCTCGTTAAATAAGCCCCGTAGAAGGAAAAGGGCGAAATTTTTTTATCACTTATTTTTGGCCAAAATTTAGCAAAACTTAAAATGCAAATATCACTTTAAATAAGCCCCGTAGAAGGAAAAGGGCGAAATTTTGTTATCACTTATTTTTGGCCAGAATTTAGCAAAACTTAAAAGGCAAATATCTCGTTAAATAAGCCCCGTAGAAGGAAAAGTGCGAAATTTTTTATCACTATTTTTTGGCCTAAATTTAGCAAAACTTAAAATGCAAATATCACGTTAAATAAGCCCCGTAGAAGGAAAAGGGCGAAATTTTGTTATCACTTATTTTTGGCCAGAATTTAGCTAAACTTAAATTGCAAATATCTCGTTAAATAAGCCCCGTAGAAGGTAAAGGACGAAATTTGGTTATCACTTATTTTTGGTCAGAATTTAGCAAAACTTAAAATGCATATATCTCGTTAAATAAGCCCCGTAGAAGGAAAAGGGCGAAATTTTGTTATCACTATTTTTTGGCCAAAACTTAGCAAAACTTAAAATGCAAAATAATAAGCCCCGTAGAAGGAAAAGGGCGAAATTTTTGTTATCACTTATTTTTGGCCAGAATTTAGCAAAACTTAAAAGGCAAATATCTCGTTAAATAAGCCCCGTAGAAGGAAAAGTGCGAAATTTTTTTCACTATTTTTTGGCCTAAATTTAGCAAAAACTTAAAATGCAAATATCTCGTTAAATAAGACCGGTAGAAGGAAAAGGGCGAAATTTTGTTATCACAATTTTTTAGCAAAAGTTTAGCAAATTAAAATGCAAATATCTCGTTAAATAAGCCCCGTAGAAGGAAAAGGGCGAAATTTTGTTATCACTTATTTTTGACCAGAATTTAGAAAAAACTTAAAATGCAAATATCTCGTTAAATAAGCCCGTAGAATGAAAAGGGCGAAATTTTGTTATCACTATTTTTTGGCCAACATTTTGAATTTCCTTAGGAAAACTTAAAATGCATATATCTCGTTAAATAAGCCCCGTAGAAGGAAAAGGCGAAAATTTTGTTATCACTAATTTTTCTTCAAAATTTGCCGAATTCGTCAAAATTTGCCGAATTCGTCAAAAATCGCCGAATTCGTAAAAAAAACGCCGAATTCGTCAAAATTTTCCTTAGCAAAACTTAAAATGCAAATATCTCGTTAAATAAGCCCCGTAGAAGGAAAAGGGCGAAATTTTGTTATCACTTATTTTGGCCAGAATTTAGCTAAACTTAAATTGCAAATATCTCGTTAAATAAGCCCCGTAGAAGGAAAAGGACGAAATTTTGTAATCACTAATTTTTGGCCTAAATTTAATTTTAATTTTAATTTAATTTATCCATCATAGTAACCGAGCCTATATGGCCTTTTACAGTTACAAAAAACAACAATATGTAGACTACTCAAAAATCTTAAATATCTAAATAAATAAAATGACTAAATTATAAAATAAAACAGAAAACAATAGAAAGAGTAGTAAACAACCAAGTAAACAATTTTCTCCTAACTTTCACAGTATATATAAACAGTTATAGAGCATCTAACAATAAGAAAACTACTCACACACTGTGAGAAAAAAAAATTTACAAAAATCAACTTAATTTCATAAAAAAAAACATACGTACAAGCTTAACAATTTAATGCAATAAATAATAAAAATAATTAAAAAACAACTATAAAATTTAAAGAAAATACTAAATCAAATTACGAGGCGACTGAAAAAAAAAATATTGAGTTATAATAAACATCCCTACTACTCGCGCAAAAAAAAAACTACTCTGAAAAAAAAAACTACTCTGAAAAATTTAGCAAAACTTAAAATGCAAATATCTCGTTAGATAAGCCCCGTAGAAGGAAAGGGCGAAATTTTGTTATCACAATTTTTTAGCAAAAGTTTAGCAAAATTTAAAATGCAAATATCTCGTTAAATAAGCCCCGTAGAAGGAAAAGGACGAAATTTTGTTAGCACTTATTTTTGGCCAGAATTTAGCAAAACTTAAAATGCAAATATCTCGTTAAATAAGCCCCGTAGAAGGAAAAGTGCGAAATTTTTTATCACTATTTTTTGGCCTAAATTTAGCAAAACTTAAAATTCAAATATCTCGCTAAATAAGCCCCGTAGAAGGAAAAGGGCGAAATTTTGTTATCACAATCGCAAAATTTAAGATGCAAATATCTCGTTAAATAAGCCCCGTAAAAGGAAAAGGGCGAAATTTTGTTATCACTTATTTTTGGCCAGAATTTAGAAAAACTTAAAATGCCAATATCTCGTTAAATAAGCCCCGTAGAAGGAAAAGGTTATCACTATTTTTTGGCCAAAATTTAGCAAAACTTAAAATGCAAATATCTCGTTAAATAAGCCCAGTAGAAGGAAAAGTGCGAAATTTTTTATCACTACTTTTTGGCCTAAATTTAGCAAAACTTAAAATTCAAATATCTCGCTAAATAAGCCCCGTAGAAGGAAAAGGGCGAAATTTTGTTATCACAATCGCAAAATTTAAGATGCAAATATCTCGTTAAATAAGCCCCGTAAAAGGAAAAGGGCGAAATTTTGTTATCACTTATTTTTGGCCAGAATTTAGAAAAACTTAAAATGTATATATCTCGTTAAATAAGCCCCGTAGAAAGAAAAGGGCGAAATTTTGTTATCACTATTTTTTGGCCAACATTTTGAATTTCCTTAGGAAAACTTAAAATGCATATATCTCGTTAAATAAGCCCGTAGAAGGAGAAGGGCGAAATTTTGTTATCACTAATTTTTGTCCAAAATTTTGAATTTCCTTAGCAAAATTTCGTCAAAATCGGCGAATTCGTCAAAATTTGCCATATCGTCAAAATTTGCCGAATTCGTCAAAATTTTGCCGAATTCGTCAAAATCGCCGAATTCGTCAAAAATCGGCGAATTCGTCAAAATTTGCCGAATTCGTCAAAATCGCCAAATTCGTCAAAAAACGCCGAATTCGTAAAAATTTTCTGAATTCGTCAAAAATCGCCGAATTCGTCAAAATTTTCCTTAGCAAAACTTAAAATGCAAATATCTCGTTAAATAAGCCCCATAGAAAGAAAAGGACAAAATTTTGTTATCACTTATTTTTGGCCAGAATTTAGCAAAACTTAAAATGCAAATATCTCGTTAAATAAGCCCCGTAGAAGGAAAAGTGCGAAATCTTGTATCACTATTTTTTGGCCTAAATTTAGCAAAACTTAAAATGCAAATATCTCGTTAAATAAGCCCCGTAGAAGGAAAAGGGCGAAATTTTGTTATCTCTTATTTTTGGCCAGAATTTAGCAAAACTTAAAATGCAAATATCTCGTTAAATAAGCCCCGTAGAAGGAAAAGTGCGAAATTTTGTTATCACTATTTTTGGCCAACATTTTGAATTTCCTCAGGAAAACTTAAAATGCATATACTTGTTAAATAAGCCCCGTAGAAGGAAAAGGTTATCACTATTTTTTGGCCAAAATTTAGCAAAACTTAAAATTCATATATCTCGTTAAATAAGCCCCGTAGAAGGAAAAGGGCGAAATTTTGTTATCACTATTTTTGGCCAGAATTTAGAAAAACTTAAAATGCAAATATCTCGTTAAATAAGCCCCGTAGAAGGAAAAGGGCGAAATTTTGTTATCACTATTTTTTTGGCCAATATTTTGAATTTCCTTGGGAAAACTTAAAATGCATATATCTCGTTAAATAAGCTCCGTAGAAGGAAAAGGGCGAAATTTTGTTATCACTAATTTTTTGGCCAAAATTTTGAATTTCCTTAGCAAAATTTCGTCAAAATTTATCGAATTCGTCAAAATCAGCGAATTCGTCAAAATTTGCCGAAGCCGTCAAAATTTGCCGAATTCGTCAAAATTTGCCGAAAATCGCCGAATTCGTCAAAAATCGCCGAATTCGTCAAAATTTGCCGAATTCGTCAAAAATCGCCGAATTCGTCAAAAAACGCCGAATTCGTCAAAATTTGCCGAATTCTTCAAGATTTGCCGAATCGTCAAAATTTTCCTTAGCAAAACTTAAAATGCAAAAATATCTCGTTAAATAAGCCCCGTAGAATGAAAAGGGCGAAATTTTGTTATCACTAATTTTTGGCCAAAATTTTGAGATTCCTTAGCAAAATTTCGTCAAAATTTATATAATTCGTCAAAATCAGCGAATTCGTCAAAATTTGCCGAAGCCGTCAAAATTTGCCGAATTCGTCAAAATTTGCCGAATTCGTCAAAATTTGCCGAATTCGTCAAATTTGCCGAATTCGTCAAAAATCGCCGAATTCGTCAAAAATCGCCGAATTCGTCAAAAATCGCCGAATTGGTCAAAATTTGCCGAATTAGTCAAAAATCGCCGAATTCGTCAAAAATCGGCAAATTCGTCAAAATTTGCCGAATTCGTCAAAAATCAGCGAATTCGTCAAAATTTGCCGAATTCGTAAAAAATCGCCGAATTCGTCACAATTTGCCGAAAATTTGCCGAATTCGTCAAAATCGTCGAATTCGTCAAAAATCGGCGAATTCGTCAAAAATCGGCGGATTCGTCAAAAATCGGCGGATTCGTCAAAAATCGCCGAATTCGTCAAAATTTGCCGAATTCGTCAAGATTTGCCGATTCGTCAAAATTTTCCTTAGCAAAACTTAAAATGCAAAAATAAATATCTCGTTAAATAAGCCCCGTAGAAGGAAAAGGGCGAAATTTTGTTATCACTTATTTTTGGCCAGAATTTAGCTAAACTTAAATTGCAAATATCTCGTAAAATAAGCCCCGTAGAAGGAAAAGGCCACTAATTTTTGGCCAAAATTTAGCAAAACTTAAACTGCAAATATCACGTTAAATAAGCCCCGTAGATGGAAAACGGCGAAATTTTGTTATAACTTATTTTTGGCCAGAATATAGCAAAACTTAAAATGCAAATATCTCGTTAAATAAGCCCCGTAGAAGGAAAACGGCGAAATTTTGTTATAACTTATTTTTGGCCAGAATATAGCAAAACTTAAAATGCAAATATCTCGTTAAATAAGCCCCGTAGAAGGAAAATTGCGAAATTTGTTTATCACTATTTATACCCTTTTCTATTCCTTAGCAAAACTTAAAATGCAAAAATAAATATCTCGTTAAATAAGCCCCGTAGAAGGAAAAGGGCGAAATTTTGTTATCACTTATTTTTGGCCAGAATTTACTAAACTTAAATTGCAAATATCACGTTAAATAAGCCCCGTAGAAGGAAAACGGCGAAATTTTGTTATAACTTATTTTTGGCCAGAATATAGCAAAACTTAAAATGCAAATATCTCGTTAAATAAGCCCCGTAGAAGGAAAAGTGCGAAATTTTTTTATCACTATTTATACCCTACACCACACTGTGGTACAGGGTATTATAAGTTTGTTTCACGGCAGATGTTTGTAACACCTGAAAATAACACAGCTAGACCCACCTTAAAGTATACCAATCGACTCAGAATCTCTAGCTAAGTCGATTTAACGATGTCCGTCCGTCCGTCCGTCTGTCCATGTAAAGTTGTTCGTCGACTACAGGTCGCAATTTCACTCCGATCGTTCTGAAATTTTGCAGTTTACAGTATTTCGCGGCTCAGATTTAGATATAGCTCCCATATATATCTTTCGTCCGATTTGGCCCTTTAGTCCTATATAAGCTGTATTTTACATCCGATCGTTTTGAAATTTAGAATGGTAGAGTTTCTTGATCCATGAACCAACATTGCCGAATTTAAAGAAAATCAGTTAAGATTTAGCTATAGCTCCCATATATATGTTTCGTCCGATTTTGCTCTTTAGTCCTGAAGAAGCTGTATCTTATATCCATTCATTTTGAAATTTAGAATGGTAGAGTTTCTTGATCCATGAACCAACACTACCGAATTTGAAGAAAATCGGTTAAGATTTAGCTATTGCTCCCATATATATGTTTCGTCCGATTTTGCTCTTTAGTCCTGTAGACGCTGTATTTTACATCCAATCATTTTGAAATTTAGAATGGTAGAGTTTCTTGACCCATGAAGCAACATTGCCGAATTTGAAGAAAATCGGTTAAGATTTAGCTATAGCTCCCATATATATGTTTCGTCCGATTTTGCCCTTTAGTTCTATAGAAGCTATATTTTACATCCAATCGTTTTGAAATTTAGAATGGTAGAGTTTCTTGATTCATGAACCAACATTGCCGAATTTGAAGAAAATCGGTAAAGATTTAGCTATAGCTCCCATATACATGTTTCATCCGATTTGGCTCTCATATATATGATTCGTCCGATTTGGGCCTTTAGTTCTATAGAAGCTATATTTTACATCCAATCGTTTTGAAATTTAGAATGGTAGAGTTTCTTGATCCATGAACCAACACTACCGAATTTGAAGAAAATCGGTTAAGATTTAGCTATAGCTCCCATATATATGTTTCATCCGATTTGTCTCTTTAGATCCAATCGTTTTTATGCCCTACACCACACTGTGGTACAGGGTATTATTTAAGTATAAAATGTCCCAAAAGTAAATTTATGTAAACAATTTATACATGAATTACAAAATTTTATATATCAGAGTTATTCAATATTACGAGAGTGGTGTAGGGTATTATATAGTCGGCACCGCCCGACTTTAGCCTTTCCTTACTGGAAAGGCGAAATTTTGTTATCACTATTTTTTGGCCAACATTTCGAATTTCCTTAGGAAAACTTAAAATGCATATATCTCGTTAAATAAGCCCCAGTAGAAGGAAAAGGGTGAAATTTTGTAATCACTAATTTTTGGCCAAAATTTTGAATTTCCTTAGCAAAATTTCGTCAAAATTTACCGAATTCGTCAAAATCGGCGAATTCGTCAAAATTTGCCATATCGTCAAAATTTGCCGAATTCGTCAAAAATCGCCGAATTCGTCACAAATCACCGAATTCGTCAAAATTTGCCGAATTCGTCAAAATTTTCCTTAGCAAAACATAAAATGCAAAGCCCCGTAGAAGGAAAAGGGCGAAATTTTGTTATCACTTATTTTCGGCCGGAATTTAGCTAAACTTAAATTGCAAATATCTCGTTAAATAAGCCCCGTAGAAGGAAAAGGACGACATTTTGTTATCACTAATTTTTGGCCAAAATTTAGCAAAACTTAAAATGCAAATATCAAGTTAAATTAGCCCCGTAGAAGGAAAAGGGCGAAATTTTGTTATCACTTATTTTTGGCCAGAATTTAGCAAAACTTAAAATGCAAATATCTCGTTAAATAAGCCCCGTAGAAGGAAAAGTGCGAAATTTTTTTATCACTATTTTTTGGCCTAAATTTAGCAAAACTTAAAATGCAAATATCTCGTTAAATAAAAATTTTCCTTAGCAAAACATAAAATGCAAAGCCCCGTAGAAGGAAAAGGGCGAAATTTTGTTATCACTTATTTTCGGCCGGAATTTAGCTAAACTTAAATTGCAAATATCTCGTTAAATAAGCCCCGTAGAAGGAAAAGGACGACATTTTGTTATCACTAATTTTTGGCCAAAATTTAGCAAAACTTAAAATGCAAATATCAAGTTAAATTAGCCCCGTAGAAGGAAAAGGGCGAAATTTTGTTATCACTTATTTTTGGCCAGAATTTAGCAAAACTTAAAATGCAAATATCTCGTTAAATAAGCCCCGTAGAAGGAAAAGTGCGAAATTTTTTTATCACTATTTTTTGGCCTAAATTTAGCAAAACTTAAAATGCAAATATCTCGTTAAATAAGCCCCGTAGAAGGAAAAGGGCGAAATTTTGTTATCACAATTTTTTAGCAAAAGTGTAGCATTTAAAATGCAAATATCTCGTTAAATAAGCCCCGTAGAAGGAAAAGGGCGAAATTTTGTTATCACTTATTTTTGGCCAAAATTTAGAAAAACTTAAAATGCAAATATCTCGTTAAATAAGCCCCGTAGAAGGAAAAGTGCGAAATTTTTTATCACTATTTTTTGGCCTAAATTTAGCAAAACTTGAAATGCAAATATCTTATTAAATAAGCCCCGCAGAAGGAAAAGGGCTAAATTTTGTTATCACAATTTTTTGTGATAACAAAATTTAAAATGTATGCAAAATTTAAAATGTAAATATCTCGTTAAATAAGCCCCGTAGAAGGAAAAGGGCGAAATTCTGTTATCACTTATTTTTGGCCAGAATTTAGAAAAACTTAAAATGCAAATATCTCGTTAAATAAGCCCCGTAGAAGGAAAAGGGCGAAATTTTGTTATCACTATTTTTTGGCCAACATTTTGAATTTCCTTAGGAAAACTTAAAATGCATATATCTCGTTAAATAGCCTAGTAGAAGGAAAAGGGCGAAAATTTGTTATCACTATTTTTTGGCCAACATTTTGAATTTCCTTAGGAAAACTTAAAATGCATATATCTCGTTAAATAAGCCCCGTGGAAGGAAAAGGACCAAATTTTGTTATCACTATTTTTTGGCCAACATTTTGAATTTCCTTAGGAAAACTTAAAATGCATATATCTCGTTAAATAAGCCCCGTGGAAGGAAAAGGACCAAATTTTGTTATCACTAATTTTTGGCCAAAATTTAGCAAAACTTAAAATGTAAATATCACGTTAAATAAGCCACGTAGAAAGAAAAAGGCGAAATTTTGTTACCACTTATTTTTGGCCAGAATTTAGCAAAACTTAAAATGCAAATATCTCGTTAAATAAGCCCCGTAGAAGGAAAAGGGCGAAATTTTGTTATCACTTATTTTTGGCCAAAATTTTGCAAAACTTAAAATGCAAATATCACGTTAAATAAGCCCCGTAGAAGGAAAAGGGCGAAATTTTGTTATCACCTATTTTTGGCCAGAATTTAGCAAAACTTAAAATGCAAATATCTCGTTAAATAAACCCCGTAGAAGGAAAAGTGCGAAATTTTTTATCACTATTTTTTGGCAAAAGTTTAGCAAAACACTTATTTTTGGCCAGAATTTAGAAAAACTTAAAATGCAAATATCTCGTTAAATAAGCCCCGTAGAAGGAAAAGTGCGAAATTTTTTTATCACTAATTTTTGGCCTAAGCTTAGCAAAACTTAAAATGCAAATATCTCGTTAAATAAGCCCCGTAGAAGGAAAAGGGCGAAATTTTGTTATCACAATTTTTTAGCAAAAGTTTAGCAAAATTTAAAATGCAAATATCTCGTTAAATAAGCCCCGTAGAAGGAAAAGGGCAAAATTTTGTTATCACTTATTTTTGGCCAGAATTTAGAAAAATTTAAAATGCAAATATCTCGTTAAATAAGCCCCGTAGAAGGAAAAGGTTATCACTATTTTTTGGCCAAAATTTAGGAAAACTTAAAATGCATATATCTCGTTAAATAAGCCCCGTAGAAGGAAAAGGGCGAAATTTTGTTATCACTTATTTTTGGCCAGAATTTAGCTAAACTTAAATTGCAAATATCTCGTTAAATAAGCCCCGTAGAAGGAAAAGGGCGAAATTTTGTTATCACAATTTTTTAGCAAAAGTTTAGCAAAATTTAAAATGCAAATATCTCGTTAAATAAGCCCCGTAGAAGGAAAAGGGCGAAATTTTGTTATCACTTATTTTTGGCCAGAATTTAGAAAAATTTAAAATGCAAATATCTCGTTAAATAAGCCCCGTAGAAGGAAAAGGTTATCACTATTTTTTGGCCAAAATTTAGCAAAACTTAAAATGTATATATCTCGTTAAATAAGCCCCGTAGAAGGAAAAGGGCGAAATTTTGTAATCACTATTTTTTGGCCAACATTTTGAATTTCCTTAGTAAAACTTAAAATGCATATATCTCGTTAAATAAGCAACGTAGAAGGAAAAGGCCGAAATTTTGTTATCACTAATTTTTGGCCAAAATTTTGAATTTCCTTAGCAAAATTTCGTCAAAATTTACCGAATTCGTCAAAATTTGCCGATGTCGTCAAAATTTGCCGAATTCGTCAAAAATCGCCGAATTCGTCAAAAATCGTCACAAATCGCCGAATTCGTCAAAAATCGGCGAATTCGTCAAAATTTGCCGAATTCGTCAAAAATCGCTGAATTCGTCAATTCCTTTTCCTTCGGGGCTTATTTAACGAGATATTTGCATTTTAAGTTTTTCTAAATTCTGGCCAAAAATAAGTGATAACAAAATTTCGCCCTTTTCCTTCAACGGGGCTTATTTAACGAGATATTTGCATTTTAAGTTTTGCTAAGGAAAATTTTGACGAATTCGGCGATTTGTGACGAATTCGGCGATTTTTGACGAATTCGGCAAATTTTGACGATAAGGCAAATTTTGACGACTTCGGCAAATTTTGACGAATTCGCCGATTTTGACACTAATTTTTGGCCAAAATTTAGCAAAACTTAAAATGCAAATATCTCTTTAAATAAGCCCCGTAGAAGGAAAAGGGCGAACTTTTGTTATCGTCAAAAATTGGCGAATTCGTCAAAATTTGCCGAGTTCGTCAAAAATTCGCCGAATTCGTCAAATTTCGTAAAAATTTGCCGAATTCGTCAAAAATCTGCGAATTCGTCAAAATTTGCCGAATTTGTCAAAATTTGCCGAATTCGGTAAAAATAGCCGAATCGTCAAAAATCGGCGAATTCGTCAAAATTTGTCGAATTCGTCAAAAATCGGCGAATTCGTAGAAGGAAAAGGGTGAAATTTTGTTATCACTAATTTTTGGCCAAAAATTTAGCAAAATTTAAAATGCAAATATCTCGTTAAGTAAGCCCCGTAGAAGGAAAAATGCGAAATTTTGTTATCACAATTATTTGGATAAAATTTAGCAAAACTTAAAATGCAAATATCTCGTTAAATAAGCCCCGTAGAAGGAAAGGGCGAACTTTTGTTATCACTATTATTTGGATAAAATTGAGCAAAACTTAAAATGCAAATATCTCGTTAAATAATCCCTGTAGAAGGAAAAGGGCGAAATTTTGTTATCACAATTTTTTAGCAAATATTTAGCAAAATTTAAAATGCAAATATCTCGTTAAATAAGCCCCGTAGAAGGAAAAGGACGAAATTTTGTTATCACTAAATTTGGCCAAAATTTAGCAAAACTTAAAATGCAAATATCTCGTTAGATAAGCCCAGTAGACGGAAAAGGGCGAACTTTTGTTATCACTATTTTTTGGCCAGAATTTAGCAAAACTTAAAATGCCGAATTCGTCAAAATTTGTCGAATTCGTCAAAAATCGAAAAATCGTCAAAATTTGCCGAATTCGTCAAAAATCGGCGAATTCAAATTTCGCCTTTTTCCTTCTACGGGGCTTATTTAACGAGATATTTGCATTTTAAGTTTTGCTAAATTCTGGCCAAAAAATAGTGATAACAAAAGTTCGCCCTTTCCTTCTACGGGGCTTATTTAACGAGATATTTGCATTTTAAGTTTTGCTAAATTTTGGCCAACAATTATTTGCATTTTAAGATATTTGCATTTTAAGTTTTGTTAAATTTTGGCCAAATTTAGTGATAACAAAATTTAGTCCTTTTCCTTCTACGAGGCTTATTTAACGAGATATTTGCATTTTAAATTTTGCTAAAAAATTGTGATAACAAAATTTCGCCCTTTTCCTTTTTAACGAGATATTTGCATTTTAAGTTTTGCTAAATTCTGGCCAAAAAATAGTGATAACAAAAGTTCGCCCTTTCCTTCTACGGGGCTTATTTAACGAGATATTTGCATTTTAAGTTTTGCTAAATTTTGGCCAACAATTATTTGCATTTTAAGTTTTGCTAAATTTTGGCCAAATTTAGTGATAACAAAATTTGGTCCTTTTCCTTCTACGAGGCTTATTTAACGAGATATTTGCATTTTAAATTTTATCCAAATAATAGTGATAACAAAATTTCGCCCTTTTCCTTCTACGGGGCTTATTTAACGAGATATTTGCATTTGAAGTTTTGCTAAATTCTGGCCAAAAAATAGTGATAACAAAAGTTCGCCCTTTCCTTCTACGGGGCTTATTTAACGAGATATTTGCATTTTAAGTTTTGCTAAATTTTGGACAAAAATTAGTGATAACAAAATTTCGTCCTTTTCCTTCTACGGGGCTTATTTAACGAGATATTTGCATTTTAAATTTTGCTAAAAAATTGTGATAACAAAATTTCGCCCTTTTTCTTCTACGGGGATTATTTAACGAGATATTTCCATTTTAAGTTTTGCTAAATTTTATCAAAATAATAGTGATAACAAAATTTCGCCCTTTTCCTTCTACGGGGCTTATTTAACAAGATATTTGCATTTTAAGTTTTGCTAAATTCTGGCCAAAAAATAGTGATAACAAAAGTTCGCCCTTTCCTTCTACGGGGCTTATTTAACGAGATATTTGCATTTTAAGTTTTGCTAAATTTTGGACAAAAATTAGTGATAACAAAATTTCGTCCTTTTCCTCCTACGGGGCTTATTTAACGAGATATTTGCATTTTAAGTTTCGACAAATTTTGACGAATTCGGCATTTTAAGTTTTGCTAAATTCTGGCCAAAAAATAGTGATAACAAAAGTTCGCCCTTTCCTTCTACGGGGCTTATTTAACGAGATATTTGCATTTTAAGTTTTGCTAAATTTTGGCCAACAATTATTTGCATTTTAAGATATTTGCATTTTAAGTTTTGTTAAATTTTGGCCAAATTTAGTGATAACAAAATTTGGTCCTTTTCCTTCTACGAGGCTTATTTAACGAGATATTTGCATTTTAAATTTTGCTAAAAAATTGTGATAACAAAATTTCGCCCTTTTCCTTTTTAACGAGATATTTGCATTTTAAGTTTTGCTAAATTCTGGCCAAAAAATAGTGATAACAAAAGTTCGCCCTTTCCTTCTACGGGGCTTATTTAACGAGATATTTGCATTTTAAGTTTTGCTAAATTTTGGCCAACAATTATTTGCATTTTAAGATATTTGCATTTTAAGTTTTGCTAAATTTTGGCCAAATTTAGTGATAACAAAATTTGGTCCTTTTCCTTCTACGAGGCTTATTTAACGAGATATTTGCATTTTAAATTTTATCCAAATAATAGTGATAACAAAATTTCGCCCTTTTCCTTCTACGGGGCTTATTTAACGAGATATTTGCATTTTAAGTTTTGCTAAATTCTGGCCAAAAAATAGTGATAACAAAAGTTCGCCCTTTCCTTCTACGGGGCTTATTTAACGAGATATTTGCATTTTAAGTTTTGCTAAATTTTGGACAAAAATTAGTGATAACAAAATTTCGTCCTTTTCCTTCTACGGGGCTTATTTAACGAGATATTTGCATTTTAAATTTTGCTAAAAAATTGTGATAACAAAATTTCGCCCTTTTTCTTCTACGGGGATTATTTAACGAGATATTTCCATTTTAAGTTTTGCTAAATTTTATCCAAATAATAGTGATAACAAAATTTCGCCCTTTTCCTTCTACGGGGCTTATTTAACAAGATATTTGCATTTTAAGTTTTGCTAAATTCTGGCCAAAAAATAGTGATAACAAAAGTTCGCCCTTTCCTTCTACGGGGCTTATTTAACGAGATATTTGCATTTTAAGTTTTGCTAAATTCTGGGCAAAAATTAGTGATAAAAAATTTTCGCCCTTTTCCTTCTACGGGGTTTATTTAACGAGATATTTGCATTTTAAATTTTGCTAAGGAAATTTAAAATTTTGGCCAAAAATTAGTGATAACAAAATTTCGACCTTTTCCTTCAACGGGGCTTATTTAACGAGATATTTGCATTTTAAGTTTTGCTAAATTTTGGCCAAAAAATAGTGATAACCTTTTCCTTCTACGGGGCTTATTTAACGAGATATTTGCATTTTAAATTTTTCTAAATTCTGGCCAAAAATAAGTGATAACAAAATTTTGCCCTTTTCCTTCTACGGGGCTTATTTAACGAGATATTTGCATTTTAAATTTTGCTAAACTTTTGCTAAAAAATTGTGATAACAAAATTTCGCCCTTTTCCTTCTACGGGGCTTATTTAACGAGATATTTACATTTTAAGTTTTGCTAAATTTTGGCCAAAAATTAGTGATAACAAAATTTGGTCCTTTTCCTTCCACGGGGCTTATTTAACGAGATATATGCATTTTAAGTTTTCCTAAGGAAATTCAAAATGTTGGCCAAAAAATAGTGATAACAAAATTTGGTCCTTTTCATTCCACGGGGCTTATTTAACGAGATATATGCATTTTAAGTTTTCCTAAGGAAATTCAAAATGTTGGCCAAAAAATAGTGATAACAAATTTTCGCCCTTTTCCTTCTACTAGGCTATTTAACGAGATATATGCATTTTAAGTTTTCCTAAGGAAATTCAAAATGTTGGCCAAAAAATAGTGATAACAAAATTTCGCCCTTTTCCTTCTACGGGGCTTATTTAACGAGATATTTGCATTTTAAGTTTTTCTAAATTCTGGCCAAAAATAAGTGATAACAGAATTTCGCCCTTTTCCTTCTACGGGGCTTATTTAACGAGATATTTGCATTTTAAATGCTACACTTTTGCTAAAAAATTGTGATAACAAAATTTCGCCCTTTTCCTTCTACGGGGCTTATTTAACGAGATATTTGCATTTTAAGTTTTGCTAAATTTAGGCCAAAAAATAGTGATAAAAAAATTTCGCACTTTTCCTTCTACGGGGCTTATTTAACGAGATATTTGCATTTTAAGTTTTGCTAAATTCTGGCCAAAAATAAGTGATAACAAAATTTCGCCCTTTTCCTTCTACGGGGCTTATTTAACGAGATATTTGCATTTTAAATTTTGCTAAACTTTTGCTAAAAAATTGTGATAACAAAATTTCGCCCTTTTCCTTCTACGGGGCTTATTTAACGAGATATTTGCATTTTAAGTTTTGCTAAGCTTAGGCCAAAAAATAGTGATAAAAAAATTTCGCACTTTTCCTTCTACGGGGCTTATTTAACGAGATATTTGCATTTTAAGTTTTTCTAAATTCTGGCCAAAAATAAGTGTTTTGCTAAACTTTTGCCAAAAAATAGTGATAAAAAATTTCGCACTTTTCCTTCTACGGGGTTTATTTAACGAGATATTTGCATTTTAAGTTTTGCTAAATTCTGGCCAAAAATAGGTGATAACAAAATTTCGCCCTTTTCCTTCTACGGGGCTTATTTAACGTGATATTTGCATTTTAAGTTTTGCAAAATTTTGGCCAAAAATAAGTGATAACAAAATTTCGCTCTTTTCCTTCTACGGGGCTTATTTAACGAGATATTTGCATTTTAAGTTTTGCTAAATTCTGGCCAAAAATAAGTGGTAACAAAATTTCGCCTTTTTCCTTCTACGTGGCTTATTTAACGTGATATTTACATTTTAAGTTTTGCTAAATTTTGGCCAAAAATTAGTGATAACAAAATTTGGTCCTTTTCCTTCCACGGGGCTTATTTAACGAGATATATGCATTTTAAGTTTTCCTAAGGAAATTCAAAATGTTGGCCAAAAAATAGTGATAACAAATTTTCGCCCTTTTCCTTCTACGGGGCTTATTTAACGAGATATATGCATTTTAAGTTTTCCTAAGGAAATTCAAAATGTTGGCCAAAAAATAGTGATAACAAAATTTCGCCCTTTTCCTTCTACGGGGCTTATTTAACGAGATATATGCATTTTAAGTTTTGCTATATTTTGGCCAAAAAATAGTGATAACCTTTTCCTTCTGCGGGGCTTATTTAACGAGATATTTGCATTTTAAGTTTTTCTAAATTCTGGCCAAAAATAAGTGATAACAGAATTTCGCCCTTTTCCTTCTACGGGGCTTATTTAACGAGATATTTACATTTTAAATTTTGCATACATTTTAAATTTTGTTATCACAAAAAATTGTGATAACAAAATTTAGCCCTTTTCCTTCTGCGGGGCTTATTTAATAAGATATTTGCATTTCAAGTTTTGCTAAATTTAGGCCAAAAAATAGTGATAAAAAATTTCGCACTTTTCCTTCTACGGGGCTTATTTAACGAGATATTTGCATTTTAAGTTTTTCTAAATTTTGGCCAAAAATAAGTGATAACAAAATTTCGCCCTTTTCCTTCTACGGGGCTTATTTAACGAGATATTTGCATTTTAAATGCTACACTTTTGCTAAAAAATTGTGATAACAAAATTTCGCCCTTTTCCTTCTACGGGGCTTATTTAACGAGATATTTGCATTTTAAGTTTTGCTAAATTTAGGCCAAAAAATAGTGATAAAAAAATTTCGCACTTTTCCTTCTACGGGGCTTATTTAACGAGATATTTGCATTTTAAGTTTTGCTAAATTCTGGCCAAAAATAAGTGATAACAAAATTTCGCCCTTTTCCTTCTACGGGGCTAATTTAACTTGATATTTGCATTTTAAGTTTTGCTAAATTTTGGCCAAAAATTAGTGATAACAAAATGTCGTCCTTTTCCTTCTACGGGGCTTATTTAACGAGATATTTGCAATTTAAGTTTAGCTAAATTCCGGCCGAAAATAAGTGATAACAAAATTTCGCCCTTTTCCTTCTACGGGGCTTTGCATTTTATGTTTTGCTAAGGAAAATTTTGACGAATTCGGCAAATTTTGACGAATTCGGTGATTTGTGACGAATTCGGCGATTTTTGACGAATTCGGCAAATTTTGACGATATGGCAAATTTTGACGAATTCGCCGATTTTGACGAATTCGGTAAATTTTGACGAAATTTTGCTAAGGAAATTCAAAATTTTAGCCAAAAATTAGTGATTACAAAATTTCACCCTTTTCCTTCTACTGGGGCTTATTTAACGAGATATATGCATTTTAAGTTTTCCTAAGGAAATTCGAAATGTTGGCCAAAAAATAGTGATAACAAAATTTCGCCTTTCCAGTAAGGAAAGGCTAAAGTCGGGCGGTGCCGACTATATAATACCCTACACCACTCTCGTAATATTGAATAACTCTGATATATAAAATTTTGTAATTCATGTATAAATTGTTTACATAAATTTACTTTTGGGACATTTTATACTTAAATAATACCCTGTACCACAGTGTGGTGTAGGGCATAAAAACGATTGGATCTAAAGAGACAAATCGGATGAAACATATATATGGGAGCTATAGCTAAATCTTAACCGATTTTCTTCAAATTCGGTAGTGTTGGTTCATGGATCAAGAAACTCTACCATTCTAAATTTCAAAACGATTGGATGTAAAATATAGCTTCTATAGAACTAAAGGCCCAAATCGGACGAAACATATATATGAGAGCCAAATCGGATGAAACATGTATATGGGAGCTATAGCTAAATCTTTACCGATTTTCTTCAAATTCGGCAATGTTGGTTCATGAATCAAGAAACTCTACCATTCTAAATTTCAAAACGATTGGATGTAAAATATAGCTTCTATAGAACTAAAGGGCAAAATCGGACGAAACATATATATGGGAGCTATAGCTAAATCTTAACCGATTTTCTTCAAATTCGGCAATGTTGCTTCATGGGTCAAGAAACTCTACCATTCTAAAATTCAAAACGATTGGATGTAAAATACAGCTTTTATAGGACCTAAATTTCCAAATTGGACGAAACATATATATGGGAGCTATAGGTAAATCTTAACCGATTTTCTTCAAATTCGGTAGTGTTGGTTCATGGATCAAGAAACTCTACCATTCTAAATTTCAAAATGATTGGATGTAAAATACAGCGTCTACAGGACTAAAGAGCAAAATCGGACGAAACATATATATGGGAGCAATAGCTAAATCTTAACCGATTTTCTTCAAATTTTTGACGAATTCGCCGATTTTTGACGAATTCGCGAATTTTTGACGAATTCGTCGATTTTTGACGAATTCGGCAAATTTTGACGAATTCTACGATTTTTGGCCACAATTTAGCAAAACTTAAAATGCAAATATCTCGTTAAATAAGCCCCGTAGAAGGAAAAAGGCGAAATTTTGTTATCACTATTTTTTGGCCAGAATTTAGCAAAACTTAAAATGCAAATATCTCGTTAAAAAAGCCCCGTAGAAGGAAAAGGGCGAAATTTTGTTATCACTATTAATTGGATAAAATTTAGCAAAACTTAAAATGCAAATATCTCGTTAAATAATCCCCGTAGAAGAAAAAGGGCGAAATTTTGTTATCACAATTTTTTAGCAAATATTTAGCAAAATTTAAAATGCAAATATCTCGTTAAATAAGCCCCGTAGAAGGAAAAGGACGAAATTTTGTTATCACTTAATTTGGCCAAAATTTAGCAAAACTTAAAATGCAAATATCTCGTTAAATAAGCCCCGTAGAAGGAAAAGGGCGAACTTTTGTTATCACTATTTTTTGGCCAGAATTTAGCAAAACTTAAAATGCAAATATCTCGTTAAAAAAGCCCCGTAGAAGGAAAAGGGCGAAATTTTGTTATCACTATTAATCGGATAAAATTTAGCAAAACTTAAAATGCAAATAGCTCGTTAAATAATCCCCGTAGAAGGAAAAGGGCGAAATTTTGTTATCACAATTTTTTAGCAAATATTTAGCAAAATTTAAAATGCAAATATCTCGTTAAATAAGCCCCGTAGGAGGAAAAGGACGAAATTTTGTTATCACTAATTTTTGGCCAAAATTTAGCAAAATTAAAATGCAAATATCTCGTTAAATAAGCCCCGTAGAAGGAAAAGGGCGAACTTTTGTCATCACTATTTTTTGGCCAGAATTTAGCAAAACTTAAAATGCAAATATCTCGTTAAAAAAGCCCCGTAGAAGGAAAAGGGCGAAATTTTGTTATCACAATTTTTTAGCAAATATTTAGCAAAATTTAAAATGCAAATATCTCGTTAAATAAGCCCCGTAGGAGGAAAAGGACGAAATTTTGTTATCACTAATTTTTGGCCAAAATTTAGTAAAACTTAAAATGCAAATATCTCGTTAAATAAGCCCCGTAGAAGGAAAAGGGCGAACTTTTGTCATCACTATTTTTTGGCCAGAATTTAGCAAAACTTAAAATGCAAATATCTCGTTAAAAAAGCCCCGTAGAAGGAAAAGGGCGAAATTTTGTTATCATAATTTTTTAGCAAATATTTAGCAAAATTTAAAATGCAAATATCTCGTTAAATAAGCCCCGTAGAAGGAAAAGGACGAAATTTTGTTATCACTAATTGGCCAAAATTTAGCAGAACTTAAAATGCAAATATCTCGTTAAATAAGCCCCGTAGAAGGAAAAGGGCGAACTATTGTTATCACTATTTTTTGGCCACAATTTAGCAAAACTTAAAATGCCGAATTCGTCAAAATTTGCCGAATTCGGTAAAAATAGCCGAATTCGTCAAAAATCGGCGAATTCGTCAAAAATCGGCGAATTCGTCAAAATTTGCCGAATTCGTCAAAAATCGACGAATTCGTAAAAATTCCCCGAATTCGTCAAAAATCGACGAATTCGTCAAAATTTGCCGAATTCGTAAAAATTTGCCGAATTCGTCAAAAATCGGCGAATTCGTCAAAATTTGCCGAATTCGTTTTTTAAAATGCAAATATCTCGTTAAATAAGCCCCGTAGAAGGAAAAGGACGAAATTTTGTTATCAATAATTTTTGGCCAAAATTTAGCAAAACTTAAAATGCAAATATCTCGTTAAATAAGCCCCGTAGAAGGAAAGGGCGAACTTTTGTTCACTATTTTTTGGCCAGAATTTAGCAAAACTTAAAATGCAAATATCTCGTTAAATAAGCCCCGTAGAAGGAAAAGGGCGAAATTTTGTTATCACTATTATTTGGATAAAATTTAGCAAAACTTAAAATGCAAATATCTCGTTAAATAATCCCCGTAGAAGGAAAAGGGCGAAATTTTGTTATCACAATTTTTTAGCAAAATTTAAAATGCAAATATCTCGTTAAATAAGCCTCGTAGAAGGAAAAGGACCAAATTTTGTTATCACTAAATTTGGCCAAAATTTAGCAAAACTTAAAATGCAAATATCTTAAAATGCAAATAATTGTTGGCCAAAATTTAGCAAAACTTAAAATGCAAATATCTCGTTAAATAAGCCCCGTAGAAGGAAAGGGCGAACTTTTGTTATCACTATTTTTTGGCCAGAATTTAGCAAAACTTAAAATGCAAATATCTCGTTAAATAAGCCCCGTAGAAGGAAAAGGGCGAAATTTTGTTATCACTATTATTTGGATAAAATTTAGCAAAACTTAAAATGGAAATATCTCGTTAAATAATCCCCGTAGAAGGAAAAGGGCGAAATTTTGTTATCACAATTTTTTAGCAAATATTTAGCAAAATTTAAAATGCAAATATCTCGTTAAATAAGCCCCGTAGAAGGAAAAGGACGAAATTTTGTTATCACTAAATTTGGCCAAAATTTAGCAAACCTTAAAATGCAAATATCTCGTTAAATAAGCCCCGTAGAAGGAAAAGGGCGAACTTTTGTTCTCACTATTTTTGGCCAGAATTTAGCAAAACTTAAAATGCAAATATCTCGTTAAATATGCCCGTAGATGGAAAAGGGCGAAATGTTGTTATCACTATTATTTGGATAAAATTTAGCAAAACTTAAAATGCAAATATCTCGTTAAATAATCCCCGTAGAAGGAAAAGGGCGAAATTTTGTTATCACAATTTTTTAGCAAATATTTAGCAAAATTTAAAATGCAAATATCTCGTTAAATAAGCCCCGTAGAAGGAAAAGGACGAAATTTTGTTATCACTAATTTTTGGCCAAAATTTAGCAAAACTTAAAATGCAAATATCTCGTTAAATAAGCCCCGTAGAAAGAAAAGGGCGAACTTTTGTTATCACTATTATTTGGATAAAATTTAGCAAAACTTAAAATGCGATTTTTACTCGGAATCTAAAAAAACATCAAAAAAATTACATCGATTTCTACGACATTTGATATATTATTATTTTTGGAGAGGGAATTTAGGGGTAAAGAGATGAGCGGGGTTGTCGGGTGTTTTGGAGGAAATACTTCCTGAAGTGTCCCCATTAATTTGTTCCTCGGAATGGAAGATCTATTCTGAATCCTTACATACTAAAATTGTGTCCTAATTTATTAACATCTTTGTTTACCCAGCAATCTTTGTGGCTATATATCTCGGATTTAGAGGGTCGTGATTATGCGAGGTTAGTCGTTTCCATCGAGGACACAGTTTGCTGAACACACTGTGTTATTGATGGCAACTTTTAGGAGAGTCACGGGCCGAGCAAGTTGTTCGAAAAATGTTTGACCTGAGGTCATTTTAATTTATTTTTCAGATATTTAAAATGTGTTTCGAAGATTTAAAACTCATCGTAAAGTGGATCATACAGTGAAGCTAAATACAATAACCAATGGATGTAAATGTGTTTGTTGTTTTATCCACATCGATACCTCCAATCCAAAGCACTATAGCTCTCCAGCAGAGGCGTTCAAAGTCTTTTGGCATTTTTATTTTTTTGAGAAGTTCTCATAAAGTAATGACTTTTGTTGCAATCGCTCCCTCACATTTACATTATATTTTTATTTATAATAATTTAAATTGCTTCCGTTATTACTTCCTTTAAACAATAACATTAAATAATTTAATATTGTACATATATCAAATGTAAATAGAACAAAACACAAAATAAACACTTAGAATTGGTAAGAAAATGTTTCTACATAAAAAAAGAATAGAAAATACTAATAAAAACTAACAACAACAAAATCTATGCTTCATGTAAAGGTGCCAATTTTTTACGCATTCTCTGCATATACATATAATAATACGAAACATAAAAACAAGAGAAGAATACATAACATAATAAACAAATCGTTAATTGGTTAATTAAATTAGAACTGTAAACAATATGCCCGCAGACTATTAGTAGCAATGTATAGATTAATTACTGAAAAAACTAACATTAAAACAAATATAAACAAAACTCAAAAATAACGACAATCGTAAGCAATACCATGTATAATTATTTCCCAAGAAGAGTAAAAAAAACAACTAAATAAAACACGAAAACCCTTCTAACAAAAAAAAAAAAGAAACAGCAACAAACAAAACCTATAAAGTATAATCAATACAAATTAAATTAAAGCAAATAAATAAATATTTAACAAGGACATACAGGGTTGCCCATATTCGACGGACCCACGGACTCGTTGGGCCCATTCCAATCGACGAGGCTTGTCCGCAGGCAACAATCTTTGCGTCAATTGAATTTTGTACGGGAACAAATGCAAATCAACGCGAATAATCCTTTGTAAAGTGGACCGAGCCATGCCCAACTGAGAACGGCGTTTTTGGGATGTTCTTGGGGACCTCTCAACACTGGCTCGTACGGCAGCGATATTCTCGGCCGATCGCCTTGGTCGACTTTTATTTGGCCTCTTCGGATTAGAAAGAGCCTCACCAGTCGAAAATTTTTCGTATAAACGCTTATTGGTGTTCTTAGAAGGCGCACTTCTCACATTTTTTAATATTTTAAAAGCACGTTGACTTGACTTCTTCTGTTGAATGTAAATTTCAACTATTTCAGAGCGCTCGCGTGGCGTGTATTGTTCCATGGTAAAAATCTTCTTGGACTGACGCTTCAAACGCGGTATGTCATTAAGCGATCTGACATCTCTGTCAAAAGTGATGGCGTTGCCAGATGGGTCCGTCGAATATGGACAACCCTGTACATATAATGTTAGTTACTACTAAATCAATACGAAATCAAATACAAACTAAATAGTTGTGTGCGAGTGTGTTCGTTGTAAAACAAACAGAGCAAAAATCCAGAAAAAAATAATCTAAATAATAACACTCAATAAAATTAAAAGCAAAAAAACTAACAAACTAACTAAGCATAGCAAATGTACATAAATTAGAGATAACAATGTACTCGTACTATTATTTAGTATATGTAGAGTACACAAAACTAATCAAACTCACGCACAGTCATTCAGCTCCAGATTCAGACTGACTGGCCGGTACTGTACCCTCCCCCCAACAAAATACATAATAGCCAATTTTGCAAATAAAATGTCAACATCAACAATATAACAAAAACAATTTGAACAACTGTTGTAATTTGATAACAATAGAGGAAAATTTATTATAATGATTTTTTTCTTTCGCCACAACTCACAATTCATACAACATTAAATTTCGATAACATTTTCAAAATAATGACGGAAAACAAATGGTGAAGAACTGTTTAGAAAACAGAGACAACACACACACACGTAAGTACATAAGGGTGAAGTGATATCAGTTATTCCCATTTTTCGCGTATTTTTAAAAATAATTATAATTTTTTCTTGTGCTGTTGCGGTTTCTAAGTGTTTGAAATGTTTGGGGACCTATTTTTAGCAGTATTAAATATGTATAAAATTGTACCCCAGATATCTGAAATTTCCTGCACCATGATTATTTTCATTTGCTTCCATGATGAAAATAATCATGGTGCAGGAAATTTCAGATATCTGGGGTACAATTTTATACATATTTAATACTGCTAAAAATAGGTCCCCAAACATTTCAAACACTTAACTCATATTAGTGCAGCTTTCGAATAACACTAGTTTAAAAAAATTATTGTCGAAGGGTTGTTCGCAACATTTTCTGGTGTAATTTGTTGCGATAAACATGGAAAACATATTTAAAAAAACTAGTATGAAAGTTAAGTCTGGTAAACCGACTTATGAATCCCCTCACCTTGAGTTCCAAAAAAATATTAGTAATATCTCGCTAAATAATCCCCGTAGAAGGAAAAGGGCGAAATTTTGTTATCACAATTTTTTAGCAAATATTTAGCAAAATTTAAAATGCAAATATCTCGTTAAATAAGCCCCGTAGAAGGAAAAGGACGAAATTTTGTTATCACTAAATTTGGCCAAAATTTAGCAAAACTTAAAATGCAAATATCTCGTTAAATAAGCCCCGTAGAAGGAAAAGGGCGAACTTTTGTTATCACTATTTTTTGGCCAGAATTTAGCAAAACTTAAAACGCAAATATCTCGTTAAATAAGTCCCGTAGAAGGAAAAGGGCGAAATTTTGTTATCACTATTATTTGGATAAAATTTAGCAAAACTTAAAATGCAAATATCTCGTTAAATAATCCCCGTAGAAGGAAAAGGGCGAAATTTTGTTATCACTATTATTTGGATAAAATTTAGCAAAACTTAGAATGCAAATATCTCGTTAAATAATCCCCGTAGAAGGAAAAGGACGAAATTTTGTTATCACTAATTTTTGACCAAAATTTAGCAAAACTTAAAATGCAAATATCTCGTTAAATAAGCCCCGTAGAAGGAAAAGGGCGAACTATTGTTATCACTATTTTTTGGCCAGAATTTAGCAAAACTTAAAATGCCGAATTCGTCAAAAATCTACGAATTCGTCAAAATTTGCCGAATTCGTCAAAAATGCAGAATTCGTAAAAATTTGCCGAATTCGTCAAAAATCGGCGAATTCGTAAAAATTTGCCGAATTCGTCAAAAATCGGCGAATTCGTCAAAAATCGGCGAATTCGTCAAAATTTTACGAATTTGTCAAAATTGCAGAATTCGTAAAAATTTGCCGAATTCGTCAAAAATCGGCGAATTCGTCAAAAATCGGCGAATTCGTCAAAATTTGCCGAATTTGTCAAAATTTGCAGAATTCGTCAAAATTTGCCGAATTCGTCAAAATTTGCCGAATTCGGTAAAAATAGCCGAATTCGTCAAAATTTGACGAATTCGTCAAAATTTGCCGAATTCGTCAAAAAACGGCGAATTCGTAAAAATTTGCCGAATTCGTCAAAAATCGGCGAATTCGTCAAAAATCGGCGAATTCGTCAAAATTTGCCGAATTCGTCAAAAATACGGGGATTACTTAACGAGATATTTGCATTTTAAGTTTTGCTAAATTTTATCCAAATAATAGTGATAACAAAATTTCGATTTTTGACGAATTCTGCAATTTTGACGAATTCGGCGAATTTTGACGAATTCGGCAAATTTTGACGAATTCGTCAAAATTGCAGAATTCGTAAAAAATCGTCAATCGAAATCGTCAAAATTTGCCGAATTCGTCACAATTTGCCGAATTCGTCAAAATTTGCCGACTTCGTCAAAAATCGGCGAATTCGTCAAAAATCGGTGAATTCGTAGAAGGAAAAGGGTGAAATTTTGTTATCACTAATTTTTGGCCAAAATTTAGCAAAACTTAAAATGCAAATATCTCGTTAAATAAGCCCCGTAGAAGGAAAAGGGCGAACTTTTGTTATCACTATTTTTTGGCCAGAATTTAGCAAAACTTAAAATGCCGTCAAAATTTGCCGAATTCGTCAAAATTTGTCGAATTCGTCAAAATTGCAGAATTCGTAAAAATTTGCCGAATTCGTCAAAAATTGCCGAATTCGTCAAAAATACGGGGATTATTTAACGAGATATTTGCATTTTAAGTTTTGCTAAATTTTATCCAAATAATAGTGATAACAAAATTTCGATTTTTGACGAATTCTGCAATTTTGACGAATTCGGCGAATTTTGACGAATTCGGCAAATTTTGACGAATTCGGCAAATTTTGACGAATTCGTCAAAATTGCAGAATTCGTAAAAAATCGTCAATCGAAATCGTCAAAATTTGCCGAATTCGTCACAATTTGCCGAATTCGTCAAAATTTGCCGACTTCGTCAAAAATCGGCGAATTCGTCAAAATTTGCCGAATTCGTCAAAAATCGACGAATTCGTAGAAGGAAAAGGGTGAAATTTTGTTATCACTAATTTTTGCCCAAAATTTAGCAAAACTTAAAATGCAAATATCTCGTTAAATAAGCCCCGTAGAAGGAAAAGGGCGAACTTTTGTTATCACTATTTTTTGGCCAGAATTTAGCAAATTCGTCAAAATTTGCCGAATTCGTCAAAAATCGGCGAATTCATCAAAAATCGGCGAATTCGTCAAAAATCGGCGAATTCGTCAAAATTTGATAAAAATTCGTAAAAATTTGCCGAATTCTTCAAAAATCGGCGAATTCGTCAAAATTTGCCGAATTCGTCAAAAATCGGCGAATTCGTCAACATTTGCCGAATTCGTCAAAAATCGGAGAATTCGTAGAAGGAAAAGGGTGAAATTTTGTTATCACTATTTTTTGGCCAGAATTTAGCAAAACTGAAAATGCAAATATCTCGTTAAATAAGCCCCGTAGAAGGAAAACGGCGAAATTTTGTTATCACTATTATTTGGATAAAATTTAGCAAAACTTAAAATGCAAATATCTCGCTAAATAAGCCCCGTAGAAGGAAAAGGGCGAAATTTTGTTAGAAGGAAAAGGGCGAAAATTATTATTTGGATAAAATTTAGCAAAACTGAAAATGCAAATATCTCGTTAAATAAGCCCCGTAGAAGGAAAACGGCGAAATTTTGTTATCACTATTATTTGGATAAAATTTAGCAAAACTTAAAATGCAAATATCTCGTTAAATAAGCCCCGTAGAAGGAAAAGGGCGAAATTTTGTTATCACAATTTTTTAGCAAATATTTAGCAAAATTTAAAATGCAAATATCTCGTTAAATAAGTCCCGTAGAAGGAAAAGGGTGACATTTTGTTATCACTATTATTTGGATAAAATTTAGCAAAACTTAAAATGCAAATATCTCGTTAAATAATCCCCGTAGAAGGAAAAAGCGAAATTTTGTTATCACAATTTTTTAGCAAAAATTTAGCAAAATTTAAAATTCAAATATCTTGTTAAATAAGCCCCGTAGAAGGAAAAGGACGAAATTTTGTTATCACTAATTTTTGGCCTAAATTTAGCAAAACTTAAAATGCAAATATCTCGTTAAATAAGCCCCGTAGAAGGAAAGGGCGAACTTTTGTTATCACTATTTTTTGGCCAAAAGTTAGCAAAACCTAAAATGCAAATATCTCGTTAAATAAGCCCCGTAGAAGGAAAAGGGCGAAATTTTGTTATCACTATTAATTGGATAAAATTTAGCAAAACTTAAAATGCAAATATCTCGTTAAATACTCCCCGTAGAAGGAAAAGGGCGAAATTTTGTTATGACAATTTTTTAGCAAATATTTAGCAAAATTTAAAATGCAAATATCTCTTTAAATAAGCCCCGTAGAAGGAAAAGGACGAAATTTTGTTATCACTATTATTTGGATAAAATTTAGCAAAACTTAAAATGCAAATATCTCGTTAAATACTCCCCGTAGAAGGAAAAGGGCGAAATTTTGTTATCACAATTTTTTAGCAAATATTTAGCAAAATTTAAAATGCAAATATCTCGTTAAATAAGCCCCGTAGAAGGAAAAGGACGAAATTTTGTTATCACTAAGTTTTGGCCAAAATTTAGCAAAACTTAAAATGCAAATATCTCGTTAAATAAGCCCCGTAGAAGGAAAAGGGCGAACTTTTGTTATCACTATTTTTTGGCCAGAATTTAGCAAAACTTAAAATGCCGAATTCGTCAAAAATCTACGAATTCGTCAAAATTTGCCGAATTCGTCAAAAATTCGCCGAATTGGTCAAAATTTGCCGAATTCGTCAAAAAACGGCGAATTCGTCAAAATTTGCCGAATTCGTCAAAATTTGTCGAATTCGTCAAAATTGCAGAATTCGTAAAAATTTGCCGAATTCGTCAAAAATCGGCGAATTTGTCAAAATTTGACGAATTCGTAAAAATTTGCCGAATTCGTCAAAAATCGGCGAATTCGTAAAAATTTGCCGAATTCGTCAAAAATCGGCGAATTCGTCAAAATTTGCCTAATTCGTCAAAAATACGGGGATTATTTAACGATATATTTGCATTTTAAGTTTTGCTAAATTTTATCCAAATAATAGTGATAACAAAATTTCGATTTTTGACGAATTCTGCAATTTTGACGAATTCGGCGAATTTTGACGAATTCGTCAAAATTGCAGAATCGTAAAAAATCGTCAATCGAAATCGTCAAAATTTGCCGAATTCGTCACAATTTGCCGAATTCGTCAAAATTTGCCGAATTCGTCAAAAATCGGCGAATTCGTCAAAATTTGCCGAATTCGTCAAAAATCTACGAATTCGTCAAAATTTGTTAAATTTTGTTATCACAATTTTTTAGCAAATATTTAGCAAAATTTAAAATGCAAATATCTCGTTAAATAAGTCCCGTAGAAGGAAAAAGGCGAAATTTTGTTATCACTATTATTTGGATAAAATTTAGCAAAACTTAAAATGCAAATATCTCGTTAAATAATCCCCGTAGAAGGAAAAAGGCGAAATTTTGTTATCACAATTTTTTAGCAAAAATTTAGCAAAATTTAAAATGCAAATATCTCGTTAAATAAGCCCCGCAGAAGGAAAAGGACGAAATTTTGTTTTCACTAATTTTTGGCCAAAATTTAGCAAAACTTAAAATGCAAATATCTCGTTAAATAAGCCCCGTAGAAGGAAAGGGCGAACTTTTGTTATCACTATTTTTTGGCCAGAATTTAGCAAAACTTAAAATGCAAATATCTCGTTAAATAAGCCCCGTAGAAGGAAAAGGGCGAAATTTTGTTATCACTATTAATTGGATAAAATTTAGCAAAACTTAAAATGCAAATATCTCGTTAAATACTCCCCGTAGAAGGAAAAGGGCGAAATTTTGTTATAACAATTTTTTAGCAAAAATTTAGCAGAATTTAAATTGCAAATATCTCGTTAAATAAGCTCCGTAGAAGGAAAAGGACGAAATTTTGTTATCACTAATTTTTGGCCAAAATTTAGCAAAACTTAAAATGCAAATATTTCGTTAAATAAGCCCCGTAGAAGGAAAAGGGCGAACTTTTGTTATCACTATTTTTTGGCCAGAATTTAGCAAAACTTAAACTGCAAATATCTCGTTAAATAAGCCCCGTAGAAGGAAAAGGGCGAAATTTTGTTATCACTATTATTTGGATAAAATTTAGCAAAACTTAAAATGCAAATATCTCGTTAAATAATCCCCGAAGAAGGAAAAGGGCGAAATTTTGTTATCACAATTTTTTAGCAAAAATTTAGCAAAATTTAAAATTCAAATATCTTGTTAAATAAGCCCCGTAGAAGGAAAAGGACGAAATTTTGTTATCACTAATTTTTGGCCAAAATTTAGCAAAACTTAAAATGCAAATATCTCGTTAAATAAGCCTCGTAGAAGGAAAAGGGCGAACTTTTGTTATCACTAATTTTTGGCCAAAATTTAGCAAAACTTAAAATGGTAATATCTCGTCAAATAAGCCCCGTAGAAGGAAAAGGGCGAACTTTTGTTATCACTAATTTTTGGCCAGAATTTAGCAAAACTTAAAATGCTAATATCTCGTTAAATAAGCCCCGTAGAAGGAAAGGGCGAACTTTTGTTATCACTATTTTTTGGCCAGAATTTAGCAAAACTGAAAATGCAAATATCTCGTTAAATAAGCCCCGTAGAAGGAAAAGGGCGAAATTTTGTTATCACTATTATTTGGATAAAATTTAGCAAAACTTAAAATGCAAATATCTCGTTAAATAATCCCCGTAGAAGGAAAAGGGTGAAATTTTGTTATCACTAATTTTTGGCCAAAATTAAGCAAAACTTAAAATGCAAATATCTCGTTAAATA